>SNQJ01S0000977.1:52644-63312 GCA_010110895.2 Picea sitchensis
AACTGAATCCTTTAACTCTGTGGATTTACTTTGTGCCAATCCACAAGCAAATCCATAGCAACACACTACCATGTAAATTCATATCAAGCGTTTCTCCTTCCGAATATAATATAACCAAGAGCTTTGTTTTGTCCATCATATACACAAAACAAAGAGCTTTGTTTTGTCCATCATATAGAAACAAAGAGAACCATAATATAACCAAGAGCTTTGTTTTGTCCATCATATACACAAGAACACATTATATAAACCTATCTTAATATCCGAATAGGAGTAGCCCCATTTCTAACTCGTTAAAATTGCTAATCCTTCTTTATCATTTATAAATTTGTTAAAATTCCCAATTGTCCTTTTTCTCTCGATAAATTGTAGCTATACAACTTATAATCCCTCACTTCTGTTTCGATGATTTTCCAAAGGTTTGGAGGCCTGAATCATCTCCGCAACATAAAGCACTTCACTTTTTCCACTTTTCATAAATTTAGTGGAACAAAACACTCATACTAACGCTTAACGTGTTAATAAAACAGAATCTCTAAACCAAAATATATAATTAAGGCAATATTTAATTAAGTGTTATAAAAATTCCAAAAGCATTTGAAAAAAAACATTGATGATTCCCTCACTGAGGTAATATTTAGTAAAAGTGTTCTAAAACATTCGGAAAGGACTTCAAAGAAAATACAATGATCATTTTCTCACAAATCTTTGATGTACGGATATCTAGATTTTCTCTTCAAAATCTCTCACAGTTCTGTGTCTAAAGAGCTTCCTAACCTTATATCATTCTAACATTAGGTTAACTATCTACAATGAATCCATAGTCTTTATTTTTCCTATAAATTTTTTCATTTGATTTTGTTCAAAAATTGATAAATAATGTTTGGATTTACAAATTTGAATACCAAAAAGTAAAACATTTAACAAACTCCCTTACAATTTAGCCAACGCCCTTACTGTTTAGGTCGATTGGTCAAGCATACAAATCACAACTCCACCCTCCAACGATACTTTCACTGACGTGAAAAGGCTGCTAAGGTCGACCTACTTTAGCTTATCAAAGAATTGCAGAGCTTGGGACACCCTATTCTATATCGCCTAGTTACCTAAAGCATTAGTTTAAGAGTTTTTTTTATTGTGTTATAAAAACCCTTATGTTCGCCTCCTAATAGGCCTTCTAGAGGAACATGTGTCTCCAAAATATCTTCCATACTGTGACCAATACTTGGTTTTATACATATGACCAACAATTAAAAAAACAAATACTTGGTTCTATACATATGACCAACAATTAAAAAAACAAATGTAATAGCTAAATGATGATGAGCCATATCACTCAACCATAAACTTTAAGTGATCCCCTAATCGAATAAAGCTTATTACTAATACTACACTAGTAATCAACATATACACGTTATCACACTATGCTTAAGTTATCACACTATGCTTACACGTTCTCACTATTACTAATACCGTACCTTTCATCATTTCCATAATTAGATTCGAGCTCTATTCCCATTGGTTGAATAGGATAAGGTAGAAGCTATTACACATATCATATGACCTGCTTAGACATGATCTCTGTACCATCATGAGGTAAGTAACACCATATCTATGTAGAATTACTCATACTTACTAAGCTTATAGTAATAACAAGAAAGCACAGTAGTTGAGATTAGTAAGTATAATGGAGATAGTACTAATAACATGGTACAAGTGTTTACATTAAAGTCGTTACACATATAAAGTCATTAAAGTAAGTATATTGGAGATAGTACTAACAACATGGTACAAGTGTTCACATCGATATAAGTGTAATACTATTAATGAAGCAAGAGGTTACTTGATACAGGTAAGTAATAGTGACCATTAAGCCTAATACAGCTCATAACATGCTCTCCTATCAAAGAAAGAATTGCAGAGCTTGCGACACCCCTGCAATTATGTTGGCTAGTTGGCACCAGAAGGATTACCTGAAGTTGCCCCAGTCAAAGAGCATGTTCACTAATTTAAAGAACATCTTGATCTGTGACGTAGCATAAGAGAAAACCCACAACAACTGAGAGTTAGAGGTATGACAAAAGATGAAGAGATTCAAACGAGCTGTAGAGGGGCATTCCATAACGAATATATGCAAAACTAAGTTTGTTAATTGACAAAGCACTGAAAAATACAAATGATGATTCTAAATTGTTTATGAGAATGCTTCAAAAGCGAAGGATGTCGAGATTCTACTCTTGATCTGGATTCGTTAAAGAGATCTCGTGTAGATGGAATAATCTCACGGATCGGAAAAGGAATGAACTCAGCCAAATTATCGGTTCATGTTTGTTAAAGAAAGGGGGAGTGGTTTATTCGTGCAATAAATATTTCTCTGTTGTAGATAATTTGACAGAATCTAATGATAAAAATCGAAATTTTGTAAATTTGTAAACTTCCACAATTTTATGGATTTTTATGCTCAACTATTGAAACAATATATAATACAATTTTAATTATCAATAATTTATAATTTTAATAATCTAATAACAATAATATAAAGTGATATAGAATGTTGAATATATTTCTCGATCAAAACTATTGAAACAATATATAATATAATTTTAATTATCAAAAATTTATAATTTTAATAATTTGTTAATTAAGTGGAAAGGCCTATACCTATTGAAAATGAGCACAATTAATGGTCTTTTAATCTCTAATCCTAATCTGATGGTTAGCAATTGAAGATACTGACATATTTTTGGTAGTCCTCCTAAATCAATAAATCAGATTTACTCTTTATAACTTCCTTGTATTTATGAATACATCTTTAACCTACTTACTTTTTCACATTTACCTAATCATATTAAGAAATTACTGTAACTATGTGATTGCCACATTTAGATGATTAACAAGAATTAATATCTCTGGTCTGATGGTTAGCAGGTGAAGATACTGATATTTTTGGTCGTCCTCGCATTTATGAATAAATCTTTAACCTACTTACTTTTTCACATTTACCTAATCATATTAAAAAATCACTGTAACTCTATCTGATTGCCACATTTAAATGATTAACAAGAATTAATATCTCTGGAAACCACATTTAGATGAATAACGCGCACTACCTTTACCTCATTACCATCGATTTCACATATCATATTGGGGGGCAGGCATTCAATTTTTACATATGATTTCACATATCATATTGGGGGCAGGCATTCAATTTTTACGAGTGTGAGCGGATGCCATGTTTAGCCTGCGTTAATCATATCTGCGATACGACTACGAGCCACATGTCAGTGGTAATGAGGATGCCAGGCATCCTAAAATGAAATCAGCTTTCTAGCTTGTAATCAACGAAACCACTCAGTACTCCAAGGTCAGTCTTGAAAACCCTGACGCTGCCCCGGACGATAAAAAGAATCAGAAACGATTACCATACACATTCCCAGCTGATAAAAGGAATCAACAGCATAAAGAAATCTAAAGAAATCTGAGTTTTTGATCCGGTCACCCATCACTTTAACAACAATCTGAGTTTTTGTGTATGCCAATTTTCAAATCGCGTTATTGAAGTACAAGTTATTAATATTGATCACATTCGAGTTTTCCCTCGGTTAATGATTGCATGGAGGCCGATAACAGAGCTATTCAGGCAGAGATTTGACACCACAGGTTGATTGCCCCGATCGACAAAATTGGTCCATTATTTCCAGTTTATGGATGGTTAGGATGAGTGCATTATATGCAGAGATTGCATTATCAGCAACGATTTGGGGGTTTATCAGGGACGCCGGTGCCGTAATCGTTGCCAGAGTAGACGACGACCACTTGTCTCCAGCCGTAGTATTCAACCAGCACTGCAATGACATCGATTTCGACGGCCTCGCTGTGAGACGAACGGATGAAATATGGGTAACAATGGAAAGCTTCATGCAGAAAGCGGAACACGCAGAGAAACAAACCACGGAATTGCGGGATGTTGTAGGGTTTAATATGTAGAGGAAGGGTTGAAAATCACGTGCCAGGGTTAAATTCAACCGGACAAAAATCCAATAGCTCTTATGAGCTGATAGGTTACGGACAGAGCATGAAGGGCTCAACGGAACCCTCCCCTTCAAAAACACCTTCGTAGATTTAGGATTTTGTCTTGTGGAATACTAATTAATTCTTTCTAACTGTGTGGAATATTAATTAATTCTTTGGAATGGTGAAGTAGATGTAAGATCTTGTCTGGATTTTACAACAATGAAACGTATATTTTTAAATGTTGCATGACTTCTACATCAATATATTTATAAATCCTACAAATCGTAAATTGAGCACTAACATGAAGAAGATGATGACCTAAGGGTTTGGAAGGCGGTTTAATGAAAACAGCGAGTATGCGATTGATTGATATGCAAAGCAGGATAATGTTGGGCTCAGCTTCTTTCTTCTCTGCCATTATTTTTAGGATTCCAATTATTCTACAAGACTCGTGTATTTTGATGCTGAGTGTCTTGTTTTGAATATTAGATTTAGATGTGCAATTTGTTAGCGGATTTGAAGGCAAAACTGAATTGAATATTGGATGTACAACCTGTTACCGGATTTGAAAGCAAAACTCAAAAGAAAATTTTATTAGGTTAACTTATTCAAGTTGAGCACAGGACTTCATCTATGGTAAATTCATTGCCTCTGTTAGCACAGCCACAATGAACGGGATAGCATGTTTTATTTACAAACTTTAATTACGGTTTATGTTAAAATTAAATTTTGTAAATTAAATATATTTTTCCATGTTCATCAGCCACATAAGACTGTGTTAGTAATATATAATGTCAAATATATTTCTAGGTCAAACTTATGTAAATGAACAGTTCATCCAACATCATAGTATATTTCAATCTCTCATAACCTAACCCTAATCTATTCAAGAATTTATTATTTTAATCTATTCAAGAATTTAATCCGCATTCTTGATCTTGTTATTCGGATCTGTCATCAATGCGATCGGCCGCCGCAATCACTACCGATCGTGAAGTTCAAGAAAGCCGTGGAAAAATATGACAGGATTCTCCGCCCTCCGTATGACAGGATTTTCCAACTGCGCATCATTGCTAGCAGTAACTTGATCGCAGTAAGGGTCCCAGAGCTTTCCCGAATCCCAATTCTTCTTCTCATCGGCGCTCGATTTAGATCAATACAGAGTCAGGACTGATGAATTCTATTTTTCCCCGTATGATCCATTTTATATCTTTAGCCTTTGTGGTCCTTATTCTACCTCCTACAATCTATTGCCATTACAACATCTAACTCCATATACGCACGAAATTATTGCAAACAATTTACTGCCCTGAATGCCATGAAAGCGGCACGGAATACACGAGATCGCCATCGGCTTTATGGTGAAGTTTGACGGATTTGCGAGTAGATTGTCAGAATTTTACTACTGTTGCCCCCAGCTGGACGTAACATTGAATGCTAATATTATGGATGCAGCCTGCTCCCACCATACAAAACTTTTATAAGCTTTATATGAAGCTAACATTGATTGTTGTGGATGCAGCTTACTGACCATACAAATGTTTTATTAGCTATATTGTTTGCTATGACTGCAAGATCTTTTTATTTATAGATTTGATGTTGATGGAAGTGTTATAGATTTTTTAATTTTATAGAAAAGTTAATCTCATAATTAAAAAAAAATAATAGATTAAAAAAAAATTAATTTAATAAATATTTAAAAAGATTTAATATTATTATAAATTAAAATTTATTTTTAAATTAAAAATAAAATTGAAATTAACAAAAATTTAAAAATAAAAAGGAAAGAATATTATTATAAGATTAATTTATTTCAAAATTAATTATAAAAGTTACAACTTTTTTTTTCATATAGATGAGTTTTTGAAATAGCTTTCAAATATTTATTAATCAAAATTAATTATTTTTTTCACATAGATTAATTTTTAAAATAGTTTTCAAACATTTATTAATCAAAATTAATTAACATTACATTTGTTATTTAACAAATCCAATTTTTATTTTTTTTCACATAGATTAATTTCTAAAATAGTTTTCAAATATTTATTAATCAAAATTAATTAATGTTACATTTGTTATTCAACAAATCCATCATATTATAGTGATACATAAAAATAGTAATAATTTTACTTATATACACTTTATGATTAAAAATTATATATATATACCAAAGCCATCATACTAAAAATCATTTATATACACTTTATCGTTAAAAATAGTAATAATTTTACTTAAAAATAGATTATATACATTTTATTGTTAAAAATAGTAATAATTTTACTAAAAATAGATTATATACATTTTATTGTTAAAAATAGTAATAATTTTACTTATATACTATCATACTAAAAATACTTAAAAATAGTACTAATTTTATCCTTCCACACATATATAATTTATTGTTTTTTACTTGTAAACTTCCCACCTTTGGTCCATGTTCAAGGCATTATGAGATCTCTCTTTCCTTACAAAGTTATGAATGAACAAACAAATAGTGTTTAAAGATGTTGAAATCACAATTTTCTGATATTTAAATTGCATTTTTGAAAACATAAATGGATTCAACCTAAACTGACTAAACATTAATCTCCAACAATTTCATGCCAAATTTAAAACAAGATTAAACAAATAATATACCCCAAAAAAACAAAACATCCAAAATTTTTGACCTACCTAAAAATCATATACACCTTATTGGATCAAGGTTTTTCTTTTTTGATAGAACATATCTAGAGAGAAGTGAGTGGGTATGGAATTTCATAAATGATAAATATTGCAAATACATATTTACAACCATAATTGGTGCATAAATCACTTAGAATTATGAGTCTATGTTTATTGTTTTTCCCCTTAAATAATCACAATCGATTTCTATAATACTCTACCACATGCTAACATTAATAATAGTACAAAGGATAGATTTTTCAAAGACACAAATCTAATTCATCTTTTACTTTGACAAAGAATTAATAAAAACAAATCTAAAATATATAATGGATTTTTATTATTATTAAGATATATAAATTTTCACTTCATAAAGTTGTTTACAATTTTAAAAATAATTTCTATAAAGAGTTTTTGAAATGTCCAAAATTTAAAATAGAGACTCTCCCCATCATAATGTTATTTGTAATTGAAACAATAAATATTATTATTTTATTATTTATTTTTAAAATATTTTAATTTTATTTCAAAAATTATTTAAATATTTAAAAAATCAAATTATTAGAAATTTAAATTTATTATTTTAAATATTTATAAATTTCAATATTAAAATAAATTTATAATACTTTATGTTTTATTTGAAAAAATTATAAATTTTATGTTTTATTTAAAAAAATTATAAATTTGTGTTTATTTGAAAAAATTATAAAAAAATTAATGTTTTTATTTTGTTTAAAAACTATAATTTGTTTTTAAATTTATTAATATTAGATTTCGTTATATATGAAATTTCAAATTATGATCTCAGTCCAAATTGAAATGGTTGTTGTGACAACTCGAATCAAAGCCTTACATACATATTCCTTTATGTAAAGTTGATTGAATAATCTATGACAATGTCGTATACCCCTACATGATGTAAAGTTAAACATTAATAATATAATAAACAAGTTGAATGTTTGGTGACAATTGGACAAAGTATCAAGTAAACGAAATAAGTATCATTTGTAACATGTTTGGGTGTAAATAATATTGGCCATGCATACTAAAAGGGACCTGAATGGGACCTGAAGACTTTCTCATGTGTGAAATATGAACTATTAGTATCGTCTAAGGAACTGATGTACTTTTCAATTCGAAGTCTTGTATTTAACTTGACATGAATTTATTAGGATGGTATACATTTTTTWAAAGTTTATAAAATTATATAGTAGTTATTATATTAATTGTCTATTTTTTATAATAATTTTTACAAATTTATTTAAATTTTAAATAATAAWTTTTTTTTAATAAAGAAATTAACCAAACATAAATGTATAATATTGTATAATATTTGGTTTTCAAAACAATTTTATTAAAAAATAAAATAAAAAATATACACTTTTATTTAGATTATTCCACATTTATATGATGTTTAATGCACCCTCACATGGAACATGACACCTGGTAAAATAGTGGTAAAAAAAAGGAACTSGCATCTGCTCTTGAGGTAAAGAATGACACCATCTATCACGAATACGGATTGAAACTATTTTCTCTTGAGCACTACATGTTTTGCTTATTGTGATGGTTAATTGGTGATTAGATTTATATGCATTATTGAAATGATTATATGATTTCCTTGAATTAATAATGAATGATATGATTAAGCTATACAATTTTGTTATCATCGAAGTTATATGTCATGAGAAAAAGAGAGTTAAAACACTGTTATGTAATTTGAATATTTACAATAATTCATTCATGAAATCCATATCTAATCTTGCTTTAAGGAAAGAATCCAATTTCATGTTATGAGAAAAAGAGAGTTAAAATACATTTATGTAATTTGAATAGTTTTGTTAATTACAACAATTTATGAGATCCACATCTAATCTTCTTCTAAGCAAAGAATCCAACTTAATGGGAATAACTTATCATAGATTTTATATGACCTTGGGAGACAAGAAAAGAGGTAAATACTGCTTTATTTTGAAAAGTATTGTATCTAATGTTTTGTTTAATTTAGTTTTAAGTTCCAAAGGATTTGATGTTTTGTTTAATTTAGTTTTAAGTTCCAAAGGATTTGAGACTACACTCATAATTACCTATCATATGATTTTTGTTAATTTTTTTTAATGTGAATTTGACTCTAAAACCTAATTGTTACTTCTAATTATTTTTTATGGAAAAACAATTAAGAAAGAAAAATGTATGTTCTAATTATTAAGAAAAGTAATTTATTGTTTTTGGCTTAGTGTGAAAAACATGTAGAATGAAGTATTTGGTTATTAATGTGAAAAGAAAGCAAGTTGTTGTGTTTAGTTACTAAAGAGAAATGAAAGTATTGTTAGGGATTTATGTGTTATATGTTCTTATTGTGTTTTGGGGAAAGAGGGGTTCGATGATGGACATGGGGATAAGCCTATTAAAAACTAAATTGTTATTTT
This sequence comes from Picea sitchensis, assembly GCA_010110895.2. Taxonomy (NCBI): domain Eukaryota; kingdom Viridiplantae; phylum Streptophyta; class Pinopsida; order Pinales; family Pinaceae; genus Picea; species Picea sitchensis. The sequence continues at coordinate 61,752 of SNQJ01S0000977.1, forward strand.
GGTTCCTCTAGTGTGAATAATTTTTTTTCCATTAGGAAAGTTGAGTTTCTTTGTTGTTGGTTCTGGCTTTGTATTCATTGCGAAGGGTGAAGTTCTCATCTAGACTATGAAAGTGATTATAGCAATTGTGGAATACTCACATCCCTATTTGATCCGAATTTAGGAGYGGAACGAACTAATTAACACATATTTAGGAGCGGARCGAACTAATTAACACAAAGATATGAAGAACAACACATATATCCAATGAAAAATATCTTCTATTGAATAAATGAAATAGGCTGAAACTGTAAAACTGCAGAACTAAAACACTTGCTCAAATGGTGGTAGCTATCTTTGAGAAGAGATGTGGTTGTTACCAGCATCCATCTGAGCATAATGATTACAATGAGGCTCTAGAGGCCCTTTTAACATTACTCATGAATTCCAAAACCCTAGACATCCAAAAATCTAACCCTAGGAGATGAAACAACAAAATTTATGTGAGTCCCTATGGGTAACTTGGTACCTCAACCTCCCGGGGTCATAAATTTTGCACATGACCACTGTTTTAGGCATGTGATACTTTGACTCCTTCTATATTTTGGCTGTGGTGAGCCAAAAAAACATTGTTTAGGGCCCCAAAAAAACCCTGGAAGTACAACAAGATGTGATGACATGAAAACATACAAAATAAGCCAGTTGGATTAAATGGGAAGCCACCAGTATCCATCTGGAAGATGTGTAGGGCTTCAAAAAGCCCCAGAAGTGTAGAACCCACAATTACAAAGGAGTACAGAAGAACGTGTTGAACTAAAATTTTCAAGAGGAGATAGTTGGAATAGGTGGGTGGCCAGCAATATCCACCTTGATCAATCCTCCCCCCTTAGGAAGAAATGGTCTCCATTGCGTTGAGTTCCCCCATCAGGTGACGAAACTTCTGCTAAATTTGGCCCCAAGTGAGCCAGTTTCCTTGGTAGAGGAGTTTCCCTGCCTTGACAACCTAATAAAGTTGGATCCTCTGCTAGCGAGTGCCCTTGACCTGTGTGTCCACTATCTGATTAGTGGATGCTTGTTCCATGTAGTCAGGGTTGAGCTATGTTGGTGTCATTTGTTCTGTGATCTCTGAGGTGTCCAATAATGGTAGAAAATAGGGCTGAAGGAGATCCACATTGAACAATGGGTGCAATCCAAGGAAGGGTGGAGTGTTGAGCTCAAAATAATTGCTACCTGTAGCCTTGGTGATCATTTAAGGCCCATAGAAAAGTGGGGGGAGCTTCTGATGGGGCCATGTAAGATGCTCCTTCAGCAAATGTAACTAAACCTTGTCTCCAACTTGAAACTGGTGTGGTACCAGTTGTTGATCATGGCGCTGCTTGTACTTAGCGTTGGCTTTCTGAAAAATCTCATGGACCTGTTCGCAGATGTGCTAAATTCTCTCAATGAATCTGGTGGATTTGTCAGTTTTAGAATGAACATGGAAAGAGGCTATCTGTGTTTTTGCAAGTGGTAGTGCAACATCAATCAAACCCAAGGGTTGGAATCCCAGTCCCACCTGAAATGGGCTATGGTCGGTGGAGCT
>SNQJ01S0000977.1:89714-110037 GCA_010110895.2 Picea sitchensis
TGATTTACTCCATGAGAAAGTAGACTTTGAAATTGATAATCTTCTGCTCTACTATTATCAGAAGGAATTCAAATTGTAAATTAGTTCTCAAACGTAAACGTTGCAATTGGCGGTTTATGATGGTCATTGAAGTCTCTTACAGATGCAAAACATCCCGGAATATTTTTAAAGGTTCATTTATTGGATTAAAAAAGAAGAGGGGAAATTGGATGAGAAAATAATCTTCTTGAATGTCACAGTTTTGAATCTTGTAGTAGGTTTTATGTATTTCCTTACATCATGTAGTAAGTATGTTGATGCGAACGCTATCTTCACCAAAGGTGAAATCCTCAATGAGTGGGTTAGGCTAACCAACAAATAAAGAGATACATCACTGGCTACCTTTCATAGGACTCATTTCCATAATTTAAATGCAAAGATGAATCAATAACATATACCTATTAAGAATAGTTTGTCCTTAGCCCTGTTAGTATTGGATTTGATTCTAGTTCCAAAATCCTCCTCCTTGTTGTCTAGCTAGGGTGTATATTACACCACAAAAACTAAATTGAGATGGAATGGTTTTGTCAAACCTTAACAAAAACTTGGCTCAAGAAGCACATCAACAAGATATCAAATCATAATACCAAAGAGAAGGGTTACTCTCTATTTACCTTTCTTTTCGGTTTTCTAAATCTTTCCCTTCTTTTACCAAACCAAACCCTCACTTTATTTTCCCTCCAATTTCTTTTAACTGTAATTATTTATTTTTATTTAATGTCACTTTAGGATTTGTGAGTCTTTTAACCTAGTGACAGCAAATAAACCTCATTGACTCCCTTTTTCTTGTTGACTATAGCCTATCAGATCCATATAGGCTATTAAGTAATCCTTCATCATGATCAATTGGTAGGGGACATTACACTCCTCCCTTCACAAGATTGTTTKTCCTCAAGCAACTCCAGATCAAGATGTTGTAAGATTTGTGTTCCTTCCCAAGTAGCATCCTCTGTYGGAAATCCTCTYCATACAACCAAGTACTCTCAATTGAATCTACTTCTCAACTTCCTCTCCTTGACATCAACAATCATTTCGGGAGCTAGAACCAACTGCCCTTCCTCATCTAGTGGAGGAAGATCTGCCGAAGTGGTGACCTATTGTCCCAATGCCTTTTAGAAGCAAGATACATGGAAGGTGTTGTGAATCTCGCTATCATCTGGAAGATCCATCTCATATGCTACCTCCCCAACTATCTTGATCACTCTGTAGGGTCCATAAAAGAAAGGCTTCAACTTCTCTACACCACTCTTCTTTAGTGATTATTGTCTGTAAGGTTGCAACCTCAGAAAGACTAGGTCCCCAACCTCAAAGATGCACTCCACCCTATGCATGCCTACATACATCTTCTACTAATTCTAAGTGGCCTACAAATTATCCTTCACTACTCTCAAGATGTCCTTGCTTTCTTGCAGCCAATATTTGGCTTTGGGAGCTCTACTCTCCCCAAACACGAGATCCAGAAAGGATGGGGCATCATAGTCATAAAATGTCCTAAATATGATTATCTCGATGGACATGTGATGAGTGGTATTGTAACAATGATCCCCCAGATGAAACCACTTTATCTATGCTCACTACTTCCCTAACACGTAGTCCTCATGTACCCCTCAATCCATTTGTTTACTATTTTTCTCTTCCTGTTTGTCTGAGGGTGGTAGCTAGTACTAGGTGTCAACTCTATCCTAGATAACCTACACAAGTCCTTCCAAAATGTGTTGAGAAACATGTTATCCCGGTCACTTACTATGTTCCATAAAAGACCATGTAGCCTAAACACCTCTTAATAACAAATCTGCTACCTGAGATACGTTGTACTCGAAAGGAATGAAAAATAAGTGTGCATATTTAGTGAATATGTCCAATACCACGTAGATATAGTCCCTATGCTATACCTTTGGAAAACATGTAATGAATTCCATGGTAATGTTATCCCACTTATGCTTCGGAATCGACAATGGCTAAAGCAGTCTCGCAGGATGTGTAAATTCTAACTTGTTCTGTTGGCAAGTCATGCACTCCCAAACATGACAAAGTACATCGTCCTTGAGACCCTTCCAGAAGAATCTCTCTCTCACATACCTGTAGGTCTTCAAATACCCTTGGTGCCCTGTTAGTGGTGCGTCATGTATTGCCCTCAAAATCTTATCCTTGAGTTTGGACTCAGGGACAAGATAGATCTTGTCTTTATAGTAGCCGATGTCATTCACTACCATATACATTTCATATTGAATACTTCCCTCCATCAGCTCACAGGGAGAAGGTATTCTTAGAGTTTTCCACCAAAATAATGGACTTCGAGTCTGTTCAGATTTATGTCATGGGGAAAGTTGCAGGTCTCTTGGATAAGGAGTCATTAACTATGTTCTTCTTCCCCTTTACATGTTCAATGTCAAAATCATATTCGTGCACCTTAATCACCCATTTATGCTTCCTCTCATTCAAATCCCACTGCTCTAAGAAATATCTGAAGTTGTTGTAGTCACACCTAACTACAAAGCATCCTCCAACAAGGTATTTTCTAAAATTGGCCAATGCATACATGATGGCAAACATTTCCTTATCATAGATCAGATAAATCTTCTCTAGATCTCTTATCTTTCTACCCTTGAAAGCTACCGAGTTTCGATTATCCATCAATACTATTCATATCCCCTCACTGGGTGCATCACACTCCAAGACAAAAGGCTGTGTGAAATATGAGAGCTCTAATATTGGGAAAGTTCTCATCACCCTCTTAATTTTTTTGAATGCTACCTATGCATCCTTGGACCATCAAAATGCCCCTTTCTTGTTGAGTTCTATCAATGGCATAGCCAATTGTGAAAATCCTTTCACAAAGCACCTATAATATTTGCATATCCTGAAGAATCCTCAGAGATATGTGAGTGATCTGGGGATTTTCCAATCTAATATTTTATGGATATTCTCTTGATGAACCTTTACTGCCTCAATGTAAATCACATTCCCCACATAGAGGATCTTTGTAAACCAAAAACTAACATTTTTCCTTGAAAAAAAATGACTACATGCTAATTCAGATGTTCCTCTCACATCGTGTTGTAGATTAGAATATCATCAAAGAACACCGGTAAGAATTCCATCAATTGTTTGTTGAAGATATGGTTCATTCACGACTGAAAGGTCGATGGTGTGTTAGTCAACCCAAAGGGAATGACTAGAAACTCATATTTCCCATAGTGACACATGGTTTTTTTTTTTATGGATATTCTCTTCTCTGACCCAAATATGGTGGTATCCTCAATGTAAATCAACCTTTGAGAAGTGCATTTCCCCATGCAACTCGTCTATCAGCTCATCAATCTTGGGTATTTATTGGGTATTTTTTAATGGTCTTCTTGTATTGGGTATTGGGTTCCCATATAATGTTTAATTTTACTTTTATGAAAGCCTTTAATTTGCATTGTCATTGTAAAAAGTTATAACCATTAATGCCATATAATGTTTAACTCTTCTTCAAGGTGAATTGTTTCTTGTCCAACAAGATACAATATGTTGATTAAAGGTGTTTAGAAACAAAAATACTTAAATATAATGAGTGAAATGATTGTGATTTGAATATTTATGTCTTTTTCATATATTATAATAATAACATTATAATATAATTATTCCCTAATTTAACTAATTTTAAACTTAAGAATGAATTCTGTTCATATATGATGATCTAATTTTCTTTTATTTATGATGATCTAATATTTTACTTATAAAGTTGAACTCCTAAGAACTTTCCTTCCTGCACTATTCTCATAGTGATATATGACCATATTGTTCCTCATCCAAATTAATCCATCTGTCCTTAGAGAGTTCATCAAGCTTGCTCATAAGTTTATGCCTCTGCTCAAGATTTAAAATAAATGATCCACTACTAATAGGCCCGTCAACACAATCAAAGCTCCATGTAGCTATGTGAACAATTACTTGTATTACTAGCACAGCCGACTCATGGCTGGAGAACGCACATAAAATGTCTGTGCAGGTCCTCGCATCAAATGACCTTTCAGATATAAAAAATGAATGAGTGCCACCAAAATGAAACGTGTGTAGAGTGTTTTTTAATGATATAAACGTGGCATGACAAAAGAAAATAGGGAAAGAAGGCATAAAAGGAGGAAAATTCCACCTGAGTAAAGAGTTGTAACTGACTCATGATGAGTTATCATAGGGTTGTGAGCCCTAATCTCCTATGTAAATATGTAATGGGTCAGGAAGATTAGGGTTTATTGATATTATCGTTTTTATGATTGGCTAGTGTAGTTGGTTGTGTCTATCTCCATATCTCTCTCGAGTCTACTTGGTCTAGTCTAATGAGTATTGGGAAAGAAGAGAGATTGAGAGGAAGAGATATTGAATCTCAGAATTAGGAGAGTGAATGGGAGGAAGCTTGTTCTATAGAGGCTAGGTGGGACTGGGATTGATTGTGATGTATCCATGGTAGCGCAGTTCACAAACTTGAGATTGTTTCCTAAAGAAGAATAATAAAGAAGTAAGAAATTGTGGACATTGCCAAGGGTTGGGTGAACCATGGTAAAGTCTGTGTTGAATTTATGTTTATGTGCATATTCATGTCTACTTTGATTATGAACAGTTAGATCTATCTCTGTTGATGATTTGATGTTACACAATAAATTAAATGGTTCAATGAATAAGTGATATCATAAATTGCATAACAATTGTATGTATGAATCAATTAAGGATTAAATAGACTTTGAATATTGCACACAATACAGATAGGTTTAATGAATAAGTTAATCGACTCACATTCTCTCGCCATTGCAAAAAATTGCTTCCTCGAGTCCCCATAGATACCTCAGGAGAGACATCTCCTTCTATAGGTGATGCCAAAAGGGGAAATGTCTGAAGGGTCTTACACTTGTGCACCCAACAAGTGGTTTCGTTTTCGGGACCTCAAATCTATAGTTGAAGGAATGTTTTGGAGGCTGAATAAAAAATAAATCTCAAAATGGCTAGAAGAGAAGGAATAATAATTCGTCCAGAATGAGAATAGAAACCCTTGGATGAAGTATGAAAAATGGATGCACATATATGTGTATACGGAGCTGCATGATATCTTCTTTGGTGATTTTTTTATTATCTTGATTGAATGGCTAGAAATATTAGTGGAGAATATTGGAAGATACCGATCAACTACACCAAGGAGCTAGACTGATGAGTTGGTAAGAAAATTGAGTTATGTAATTCATAAGACTTCCTACGTAGTTGATTTTTGGATGGATAGTATATTGGGGGGATATATTACAAAATTCACAATCAATTGCACACAGTCGTATAGTGTTGAAAAACAAGATTTCTTTAAGGGTCCACGTGGAATATTTATGAAGTCACTAGGTACGTGGATAAAGATGTTTTTGTGTGATAAATGTGTGATGATGATGGATTTTGATAGCTAAAGGACTTCACGCACATAGGACAACTGGTCTTCGCGAGGATATGGTATGAATATAATAGGGAAGAAATGAATAAGGAAGGAGAGGATTGAGGATGTAAAAAACAAAGAAGCAATATTAGAAGGAGAAGATAAATTCGGGGTATTATGCGGTTAAAGGTACAAGAAGATGAAGATTGAGGTTGAGAAGAGAAAGAAGTGCAGTGAGTACCGATAGCCTTATGTAGACATCCATATTGTAGAAGTATAGTGTATAAAAGAAGAAGAGGAGGATCCTCAATGTAGTCCTATTATAGAAGAACCAAAAATTTGTATTCAAGATGAATCACATTTCAAAACCACAACCCCGTGTGCATCACCTAGATCTCAAAAAAACATTCGAAGACTTGTCAAAAGCCATTATAGTCAATGGAGGAAGTCAGAAGAGTAGTAGTCATAGATTTGGAAATAACGTGTCATGCCAGAGTCAACTAGTATCACCAAGGGGAGGTACGACACACAAAAACATGATAGGAGTGGATAATACACTAAGACTATCTCATTTACTGGGTTCAAGGATCCATAACAACATCTCTTTGTATGCAATACCATTTGGGCTACGAAGAATGTCCAAGATGAGGCTCCAAATATTGTGTAGTTGGCATCAATTTTCAGAGTCCATGCACTAGTATGGTATGTGAAGGTGCATAGTACTATGCCAGTAGGCCAAGCAATAATATTAATGGAAATTACACAAGCTTTGCTGAAAGAATTCAAAAAACCAAAAACTGAGTCATAGTACATTACAAAGTTAAAATAAATCAAACAAGTGTAGATTGAATCGGTATGGGACTTTGATAAAAGATTCAAGGACGTGATGGGTAGGTTATCATTCTAAATCCTCGATTAACAACACATGGAATGGTTTATTGCGGGACCCTTTCCATGCATATGTGGACCATTGATACAACAAAAAGTTACGTCATAACCTGAAGCCTTGGAGATTGAAATGAAACTGAAAGCATCTCCTATCAGAGAAAGTGGGGGGATGGCATAGCTATAGACACAAATGATTTCCTTGACCATTCAATTAGCAGATATTACAAAGGGGAAGGAGAAGTGGGAACAAATTTGGTGTACTAAGTGTAATACTGAAGGTCACCATAGAGATGAATGCTTGGCATTTGCGCAATACATGGAAACTGGAGCATTGAATCCATTACCAGGAGGAGGATATTGTGAGATATGTAAGAAATGGGGACATAGTCTGCATGATTTTCCATTACTGAGGAAATACCAGAGTATGCCAAGAAATTTATTCTAAACGTTTTGTAAGTTATTAGGACATGAAGATAAGGATTGTCACACATTCAATTTGATGAGGGACTGCACTTTAGACATGTAAAAAATTCAAGAGGAAAATGTTGTGATAGAAGGAGGTTAGTATAATAAACAAAGAATATTTAACCAAGGAAACCAAGCAGGATTTGGGATAGGTGGAGGAAGAGAAAGTTTAGGAAGAGGAGGAAGAGGCCCAATAATATGTTATAGTTGTAACCAATTGAGACACTTAGCTTGTGATTTCCATAACCCCTATACAAAATTCACATATTATCGAGAATTGGAGCATGCAATAGAAGACTGTCCTCAATTATTGGTAAAGTTGCAGGCAAGAGTGAATCAAAACAAAAACCTGAATAAAAATGTTCAAAATATATCAATAGAGATATGTGACGAAGGACCCAAAATAATGGTTGTTACGCGTGGAGGAGATAAAACAGGGATTGATATGACCAGTGGGAGAAGGAAAAATGAGAAATGGGTAAAGAAAGAAGCAGGTCCTATCCCGACGTTTGACCCACAACAAGAAAAAGAGACCTATAATCAGGAAATAAAGGAATATTGGGACCAAATTGGGTAGCATCAACACCATCTGTACCACCTATGGGTGACATGCCTCCAATATATGATCATTCCATACCACAAGGGACACTAAAGAAATAAAATACTTTGGGAGAGTTTTTGGATTTTTTTTAGAGCTGATGAAGGATGAAAATGCATAGAATATGTTATGCAACATTTTTTACTATTACGCACAAGAAAGGGAAATTCCTACCATATAAAAGGTAGTGAATTAGGTATTGCACAAGAAAAGAACCAATGGAGAGTTCAGACTAAGTGTGGATATTGGGGAATATGATGTGGACAATGTGATTTTAGACTTGGGCTTCGATGTGAATGTGTTACCAAAAACAGACTTGGGAAATGATGTGGAAGCCCAAGTTAATCTGGTCCTCCATCAAGTTAATATTAGAAAATTATCACAAGATAGTATCGATTGGCCGATTGACAGGGATACATGTGAATATAAATGGAGTGAGCAGTATAGCATATTTTGAAGTTATCAAGATCATGGACGATAACCAACCACACCCAACGTTAATGGGATTAGAGTGGGCCTTCGAAAACCAAGAAATCATTCATTTGAAGAGGAGGGAAATTATTTTCAGAGTAGGGGACTTAAAGGTTACTAAGCCATTGGATCCAAAAGAAGGAAAGAATGACATAGAACCAACAAAATGGGATGAAATAGACAACTTGTATAACATGTCTACACGAATAGAGAACTATGTTAACCGACTTTAGATGGTATGCTAAGTTGGAGAAGAATTATCTCATGTGCGTTAAACTCAAAGGGAGGATTGGAACATTGGAAGAAAAGGATGCACAAAGTCTCAAAACAATGGTCTACCCACATTAATCGACCATTTCATTGGATTGGAACAAAGCTATGTGATCCACCCAAGTATGATGGTTTGAATGATATATAAATGTTTGTACATAAGTTGGATTTACAAATACGTTAAAAATAGATATTTTTGGTATTAGATGTTGTTTTAAAGGACACCCCATCCAGATCGTGCACTACACATAAACAAGGCATAGAATATTGGAAACAGTGTAAAAGACTGATACAAGTTAGATTCAGTACCAATGTGGAATATATCGCATAGAAATATATCGAGGAAGGAAATCCAACAGATTATGTCGGATAGTGTGAAAATATATGGATCTCAACACCGAAGAAAGAATGGACGCATAGGTTCATACATACATTGAATATGATTCCAAAAAATTGGTAATTGGAACTAAAGATGCGTAAATATAATGTAGACTGGGACTACATGACTCAAAGGTTTAAGGTAACATTTACTTTTGAGCATGAATATCCATTACTTCATGCTGCTCTACAAGATATTAGACACAAAATTTTGTTAGAAGAAGAGTCAATGGAGGTAATATATGTATGTAGTGTGCACAATGCTTCTATGATAGTCCACCAATTACTAGAATATTACAATGTTGCATAAAAAGCTCAAGATGAGGAAGATCCCTAAAATTTCCAATTACCTTAAACAGAGGGGGAATGCGTCATAAATGGTCCATAAATTGAATCCATATTATATACACCACCACTAAATATGTGGAATGTGAATATTGGGACATAGGAGAACCAAAAGTTTGCACAAATAAGAAATTATTGGAGCAATGAAACAATAGAAAAGATTGTAGATTTATTATACAAATATCAAGACCTATTTCCAACTACATTTTCAACAATGAAAGGGATAGTTGGTGAGTTAGGAGAAATGCAAATCCCTCTTAAACCATGTGCTAAAGGACTAAGACAAAGACCTTACAGATTGAATCCAAAATACAAAGATAAGGTGAAGGAAGAAATAGACCGCATTCTAGAAGCAAGAATCATCAAACCAGTCGAGGAGTCAGAATGGATAAGTCCAATGGTGGTGAAGGACAATAAAATAGGAGGGAATAGAATTTGTGTGGATCTAAGGAAGTTAAATGATGCATGCCTACATGACCCATTTTCGAAACCATTCACAGATGAAGTACTAGAAAATGTAGGGGGCCAAGAGGCCTATTATTTCATAGATGGTTTCTCAAGCTATCATCAGATTAAAATTGCATAGGAAGATGGGTACAAAACTACCTTTGTGACAGAATGGGGGAGTTACTATTATGCAATTATTCCTTTTGGGTTAAAGAGCACATGTTCAATGTTTTCAAGAGAAGTTGTTGCAACCTTTAAGGAATTTATTCATAAGTTATTGGAAGTCTACCTAGATGATTGGATTGTGTTTAGTCTATTAAGGGATAACAATAAATTACCAAGATTGATGTTGGATAGGTGTATACAATGTCATATTTCACTAAATTTGAAGAAATGTATTTTTTGCGCAGCATTTGGAATTTTGTTGGGACATGTGGCATGTAAACAAGGATTAATAGTGGATGTCGTGAAGATTGTAGGGATTCTAGATTTACAACCACAAACATTAGTTATATAGTTGAGAGAAACATTGGGTCAAAAAATATATTATAGGATTTTTATCAATGGGTATGCACATATTACAACACCGATGGAGAAGTTGTTGAAAAAAGAAGAAATATTCCAATGGAATGAGGATTTCCAGAAAGGGATAGATACATTGAAACACAATCTAGTGATTGTGTTGATTTTGATATTCCCAGACAGGAAAAAGGAGGTCCATGTTCATGTGGATGCCTCATCCATTTCTTTAGGTGCGATATTATCTCAACCAGGAGAAGGAGACGTAGACCATCGAATTTCCTTTGCAAGAAGGAAACTGTCGACAACAGAAAATAATTATACGACGAAAAAATGGGAAGGATTGGAAATGGTATTTGTGTTACATAAGTTTAGAAATTACTTGTTGGGTTCAAATTTCAAGATGTACATAGACCATTTTTCACTCAAATACTTAGTGAACAAGCCAGTGTTGGGGGGAGAATATGAAGATGGTTGTTGTTATTCTAGGAATATGATTTTGAAGTTGTTGTGAAATCGGGGAATTTTAATGCAAGACCAAATCACCTATCACACATACTATCAGGAGAAGATGCAAGAAATCTAGATGAAATTTTATCGAATGCACAATTATTTCAGTTAAAATGGTTGATGACTACTTTGCATACATTTTGCAATTTCTAAGTACAGGGACGGCTCCATCAGACATGAAAGTGGCACAAAAGAATAAACTAGTGGTAAAGGCAGCAAACTACCAGCTAATTGTAGGAAGCTTATACAATTTAGGTGTCGATGGGATATTACGACAATCTTTGGTAGATCATGAAAGGCTAATGATACTTGAAAAATCACACAACGAGATAAAAGAAGGACACTATGTAGGTAAAGAAACAACATAGAAGATTGTGTGCATAGGGCTCTAGTGGCCCACACTTCACAAAGATGCCAAAGAGTATTGTCAAACATATGATGTCTATCAAAGGGTAGGAAATTCATTCAGAAGGGATGAAATACCTTTGAATCCATAATTTACACTACAATATTTTGATAAATGGGCGATAGACTTTGTTGGACCAATCAATTCACCAACGAGAATATTAGTAGATAGGTATATCGTTACTATGAAATTTATCTAACCAGATGGGAAGAAGAAACACCAGTTACATATTACAGTGGAGATAATGTTACACACTTTCTATTTGAGAATGTAGTGACAAGATTTGGATGTCCGCTCATTTTGCTAAGTGATCAAGGGATGCACTTCATCAATAATACAATTGCATCATTGACCAAAGAATTTGAAATCCACCATCATAGGAGCACACCATATCACCCTCATACCAATGGCACAATAAAATCTTAGAGAATGTGCTAACAAAGATATGAAACATAGGAACAAATGATTGAGACATAGGGGTTCCCATAGTATTATGGGAATATAGGACCAAAAACAAAAAATTGACAGGGAAGACACCTTTTAGGTTTGTCTATGGAAAAGAAGTTGTCATGGTCAATGGATTTTATTGTGCCAAGTCTGCGTATTGTAGCTATCATCGATCTTTCAGACTCTAGCACAATAGAGGAGAGATTGTCACAATTATTACAGCTTGGGGAGGATAGGATTCCACCAACAAGTTCAAAAGTCCAGAGAGAAAGCATAGCATGGTCGACATATTAAGCAGAAAAAATTCCAAGTGAGATACTTAATATTGTTCTATGACAACAAGTCTATGTAGCACCCTGGAAATTTCTTAATGCAGTGGTTAGGCCCATATGTGATTAATAAGGTGACAAAGACAGGTGTTTCATAGTTGGAAACACTAAATGGAGAACTCCTATGAGAAATGATGAATGGAAGTTGGATGAAACCCTATAAACAAGGATGACAATTTGCACAATAATATGAATTGTGAAAGAATACATGTACCATAGTAGTGTACTATAGTAGGAAAAAGAAAGAAAAATAAATAAAAAGTAAAACAAAGAAAAATAAATAAAAAAGTAGAAAAAGAAAACAACAAAAACAAATTATAGAGTACAAAGGAATAAGAAATGTGAAGAAGGAATGATTGTCGCGCAAAGGGATGAAACTGCACCCATTAAGAAAACAACACACATAAGCAAAAGACTATCTAGTAAACAAATGCATAAGATAGAACAATTGTGTAGTTTAGGAGGAACAAGAGAAGGAAAAACACAAAAAGGGTAGAAATGACGTCTACAAAGTGGTCATGACAGGTCGTAAAGATGTTGTATGATCATAAATAGAAAAAATTATCAGAAATCATGATAGACTAGCAGTACGAGGAACAAATCTAATGACGAATTTGGTAATAAAGAAACATTTAATCAAGCATGCATCAACCCCATTGGTGGATTGGACAAGTTAGTTAAGGAGGAAAGGGATATAAACAACTATAAAGTGGGTACAAAATTAGTTGAGGGTCGAAATTTTGTATTTCTTGTTACTATGAATTGCATGCAACTGCCAATTGTTAAGATCGAATAGAGAATAGTAGCATAGCCAAAGAAACTGTCAAGGATTACCAATTTTACATAAATGGCACCACCGAAAGCACCAATGCTCATACAAAAGAAGGTTCACACAAAAGCATCATCAATAGAACCAGAGGTTGAGAAGAATCGGGGGGATCATCGTCGAAGCCAAGGTTTTCTCACAATTATATTCCACCAAGAAAGGATGATGCCCCACCTGTGACACTGCCGAAGAATGTTAAGCACATATTGGTGAGATTGACATAAAAAAAGTTGTCATCATCAACAAAGATATGTTGGGGAAGGTACCACAAGTCAAATATGCAGACCATGAACTTGCATACATGGAGAAGTCTCTTAAACTTGTGTCCTACCATTATCTGGATATGAAAGTAGACCCAACAACAAAATATAACATACCTATGCCCCAGGTATGGGTTGGAGCGGATTGGAGATAACATTCATACTCAACCTATTCAACATCCCACACTTTGGATGGAGCAACAAAGTATATGCATGCATTAAGTTTCTCTTATATTACATACATGGAGGGTTTATGTGGTTGGATAAGCCAATCTCAATATATATAAACTTGACTACAAGGATAACAGGATTATTGACATAGGGGGAAGATCCCACCGTATTGTTTTCTAACAAAAACAACAACAGGTGTTTTTCATAGGCCATGAAACAAAAGTTTCACACATTTAGCGGGGTGCGTGTCCCAGATGTACCAATCATGTGAAAACCAACTATCAGACTTGCGACATAGGTATTAGCATGCAAGTTGCTATGGAAATGTAGGAAGGAAAAAGTGCCATCAGGAGTGATATATGAAGTATATAAGTGTGTGGGAAGAACCTTGATGAGCTAGGCACCCTTCCTGTTAAACCAATTTCTTATTGACTACACATACGCACAAGATAGAGGCATGGATTTCCATTATCCATGGCTACTAGTTTTTCTTGCGTTCACGGCATGGGAAGAGATGGAGGACGCACAATTCTTGGGTCTAAGAGGGAAACCAGGTTTAGCAGTAAAGTACTAGAAATTATCATATACAACAAATAAACAACGACAAATAGAAAACAACGTAGAATTTTTTCTCTATGCTAAAAGGATTTGAATGTGCATTAGGGACACACTACACATATCACCACAACTAGTGGAAGCATATGCATTGGTCATGAATTTTTGAGAAGACTGACATCATACATATGTCCAGGAAAAGATGCATCCAAGAGAGGAATGGGTCCAGATGAAGTAAAAGGTTTCTAAAGAAGATATAAAACTGATCATGTAGGAATAGGACCCAGATTGGAAGATTCCTGCAGATGGCACAAAGATAGAGAAATCTAGCAATGGAGAGGTAGAACAACGAAATAGTCCATGGAATGATCAATAACATAGTGAAGTAAATGGCGTAGGGGACATACTAGAGAAAACACCATCAGCAGAACAAACACAACAGACAATACCCAAGGAAGGAATGAAAATAAAAGAAAAGGGTACGAAACCAACAACATCTGTGTGTTAAAAAAAAATGCACAATGAAAGAATCATTTATACACTAATAGATGATGATATGGATAGGATCAGTTATAAAGTAAAGGATCCCACTAAGAAGGTAGTTCAGTAGATGTCACAACTGCAGGAAGAAATTAATAAGAAGATGCAAGAGCAATTGACTAAATTGAAAAAACAGCTGGAGATAGGAAACCTAGAAGTAAAAAGAATATCCATTGAAGGAAAACCTGTAGGAATGAAGGGGGAAGTAGATGCTACCACTCCTCACTTCTAAGAAATGGTTGTAGGGCGCAGAGTGATAACAATCCCAATTGATGCAATTGAATTCCCCACACCCGAGATGCATGAACAAGCACAAGGAATAAATCACTTGGACTTAGTCATCTCATAGATGCCCACAATAGTGCTATAGGGATTGAAAATGGGTATTGCGCAAAAAATGCAATTCTGCACAGAGTTCGCTTCGAGCGAGTTGATAAAAATTATGGTGGAAATGACAGAGCTACAGAAGGAATACATACCTGCTTTACAAGAAAATATCCCAGTGGAGAAAAAAGTTGAAAGCACATTGAAGAAAAAGAGTGAGGTCGAAGAAAAGGTCGAGAAAGAACTCAAAGAGAAGGAAGAAGTCAAGAAAATGACAGAGAAGATACAAATGGTAGTCCAAAAACTGTATACAAAAATACCAGAAGTACCAATGATAGTAGAAGCCACAATGGAAGAAAAATATTCAAATATTAGTGAAGTCATTAAAGGGTTCCACACCAATATTGAAGACTTGGAATCATGCACATTACCATGGACACCACTAGAATAAGGGGAACAAAGGGACAAGACAATGCAGACATCGGTTGCAAAAATTAATATCCTAGAACATGAATGCACAAGGACGTGTGACGAGAGAAAGCATATTTGGACCCAACTCACGATGAATCTAGAGTTGAAGGCAATGGAGGATAAAATAAGGACCACACGGGATAAGTCCCAACAAGTAAGTGAGAGGATTAATAATTTTCCACTTGTGGAACGAATGACAACAATTTTGGCTAACAGATAGTTGTATATTGAATTAGAACAAATGAAAGAAGAACATAAGAGTATTTTTGATACGTTAGAACCCCTGTAGGATGAAGCAGTCTAGGTAGTAGGGGATTTGGCCACTATGCATGGAACAACGAAGAAAGTAGCGCATGACACTAAGGAGAATCTCATGGATTTGACTGCATAGATCATGGAGGAAATTTTGAGTAAGGAATCCAAAGTCATGAAAGAGGTACACACAACTAGGGAGATTCTCCAAAATTTTATGGTGATGTGGAAAAGTGCAACACAATAGGCCTGAGTGGCTCAAGACGAGCCATGGGTGGGAATAGGGGGCTTATTGCACAAGCATTTTTGGATAAAATTTTGTGGAAAATACTAAGTATGGAGGAAACACACAATATAAGAGAAAAGGGGAGAAGCTAGTGTCAAAGCGCACAACAAAATCACACTTAACAAAAGGTCAATAAGATCAAGAAGACCAAGAAGATAAATCAAGGAGGAAAAGAATGCACAAAAGGAGGAAAAATCCACCCTAAAAAGAGTTGTAAATGACCCATGATGAGTTTTCATAAGATTGTGAGACATAATATCCTGTATAAATATGTAATGTGTCCTTAATATTATTGGTTGTTGATATTATTGTTATTATGTTTAGTTAGTGTAGATGGTTGTGGCTCTCTTCATCTCTCTCTCTCGAGTCTATTTGGTCCAGTCTGATGAGTATTTGGAGAGAAGAGAGATTGAGAGGAAGAGATCTTTTGTCTGGGAATTAGGATAGTGAATGAGAGGAATATTGTACTGTAGAGTCTAGATGGCATGGGGATTGATTATGATGTCTCCATTGTAGCACAGTGCGCAAGATTGAGATTGTTTCCTAAAGAAGAATAATAAAGAAGCAAGCAATTGTTGATGTAGCCCAGGGTTGGGTGAACCACATTAAAGTCTTTGTTGAAGGTTTGTTTATATGCTTATTTATGCCTACTTTGATTATGCATGGTTACATCTAGCTCCGTTGATGAGATGATGTTGTGCAGTATATTAAATAGTTCAATAACTAAGTGATATGGTAAGTTACATCAAAATTGTATGTATGAATCAATTAAGGATTAAATAGACTCAAAATATTGTGAACAATACATATAGGTTGTAGTGAATAAGTTGATCGACTCACATTCTCTCACAACTCTAGAAACTTGGCTCTTACAGTCCCCATAGATTCCTTGGGTGAGACATCGCCTATCTGCATGTGATGCCAAAATGGCCTGTGTCTGAAAGGTTTGTTGGTTAAGTAACTTGAACTTGTTGTCTTACACTTATGCACCCAGCAACATGGGATGGCATGTCATGTCAAGGCAAGGAAATACAAGGCATGCCATGGAATGGCATGTCAAGGAATGCCATGTGAAGGAAAGCCATGGAATGGCATGGCATGTCAAGAAAAGGCATGACATGGCAAGTTATGGAATGACATGGTATGTGTTGGGTAAATTAATTGTTGTATTAAATGCCTTTTTAATTTTCAACCAGGTTTGTAAGATTATGAACTGCAAACACAATATGTGCAGGAAAAGGACATAAGTATATCCTAATTTGTCTCCAAAGGAGTAAGAGAGATAATTAACCTATCAATAATATATGGAAACATAATGAAACTTGAAAAAAAGGAACTCAAAAAATCATTGCAATCCATACAACTATTAAAATATCAGGACAAAATACCATGACTATGCCTATAATGTCTATATCATAATTTGTGCATGCATTAGAAAACAATTTGTTTTGTCCATTAAAAATTGTGGAAATAGGAAGAAAGAAAATTACTAAATAATTATCACACTAAATAAGCAAGAAAATAATGAAAAACATAATGGGAATCACTCAGGAAAGTGTCCACATCATTCAATGGTATGAGGCTAATCAAATCCTCACATAAGTGTGTTACTGACCTACAATAAGACTAGCCAGTGTTAAGATAAATTCCAGATGTCTAATCTATTCTCAATCCCAAACACTCACTTCACATCAAGCATACCATAATCACTAGGTGTTGTTTCATTCTTTCACTCAGACAAGATGTTTTAGTGCAGAGGGATGACTCTGTACGAGCCTTGTCATTGATCTTGACACATCTACTGGTGTGTGAAGCATTGAGAGAAATTCTAACACCAATCTGTCAAAAAAAAATTATGATTGTCAATGAAAGAATACAATAACACAAACTGCATGCAATCAAACCTGAACTCTTGTTCCTTGAGCTCAAACCTTATTTCTCATTGAAAACACCTCCATAGGTCACACAATCACTCAACAAAATCAGAAACTAAAACCAACACGAAAAATGTGTTAATAACTTTGATAATCGTCCTCTTCAATGCAATAAAATTAGAGATGGACTCTACCTAACATAAAGATACAGACTTTGTGATCTATGAATCCATGTGTGCAAAGACAACTTAACTATTGAGATGCAAAAAGTTATGTTTCTTGAATAACTATAACATGAATCCAGTTCATCACATATATTTTACTTTATCTGATTATTTGTTTTAGATATTCAAATGATAAGTTATCAAGCTATGATCCTTAAGCAAATGTTGGGGATATACTATAATTTCATCACACATTCGAGATTTCCAAACTTGTTAACAGTGAAAATTTACAAGATTTATTATACTATTTTGTTCTAAGGAAAATAGACAAAGTTTAACTTCTTTTAGGAGCACATTAGAAATTAACAATAAATAATTGACAAACAATTAATCTCTTGTATAAAATTGGCCCATGGAATTGAGAGAAAGACTCACATCAAATCACACATCTAAAATCTTATCTTAAAGGTTAACACTATATATAAGATTACGAAAGAACCTTCTATAAGATACACCTTAGTATGAAATATTTAGATTACATTATTTAGAAACAAATATAAGTCTACAGATAAGAATGCACATACACAAATCAATCAACACGAACTCACTGATGCAAAATAACCACAACAAATAAAAACTAGGTATTGTATAGGTAACCCAACTTATCAGGAGAGGTGGGTCCACCCCTACCTAGGTAGTGAGTGAAAATGAACTCAGAATCTCACAAGTACAGGAATAACATGAACTAAACCTAATTTTTTGTTAAATATAAATTGATATCATACTTACAGTACTTCCATTACAATGTATTATGTTCATAAATGTAGTTCACAATTCTAAGCATATCCACAATTAAAACCAACAGAATAACTCCCAACTAACTATTTACAGAGTAAGAAAACCTATATATCAAGATTTGAGTTTGTACAAGATTGCATTGACCTTCTCTATTCTCATAGATCTAGGTGAAAAAATGGTTACAAGGCTGGAAAATCAAACTCACCTTGATTCGCTTTAACTTCTAGTACAAACTTAGGAAAATGAATCAATCAAAATTTATATTATTGCTATTCATGACTCCCGACCCTGATCTGGTTTTGTGTTGGAGGATATGCTTGAGAGATGACTTGAGGTCTCACATTGACAAGGAGAAGGATAGGTGTGGATTAATAGGTTAGAATCCATCTCGAAGTTCATACCAACAATACCCATATGGTCAAATCCAAACCGAGCGCGCACAAATAGGATAAGTTACAACCTCGGGGTACTATAATGTCTGTGTTGGTATGAGAATTCCTAAAATAGTGTGGGAATAGTTTTCACAGTAAAAAGGTGAGAATAAATTTTATCACCGATAAAATATAGCTTAAGAATCCTGATTAATCTACTAAGAACTCAGAAAATATCAAAATAAAAAAACTTTTACCTCATGCACAGGTCAAAGGTCTTAAGCTTGCAAAAAGGTGAAAATGGATTACAATAAGTTAGGTTTAGATTCATAGATAGGGAATTGGTGGCCAAAATGAGTGTATGGTGAGTGGCAAAATGGTAGCTCAACAACATGGCATGTCAAGGAGAGGCATGCCATGGCATGGCTTGGAAAGGCATGTCTTGAAAAGGAAGGGAAGGACAAGGCATTTCAGGGCATGACATGACAAGTCATGGCATGGCATGGCAAGGAAAGGCATTGAGTGGAATCACATGGAATGGAAATGAAAGGAAATGCATGGCATGGAAAGTAACGGTAATGCAAGTCATGGGATGACAAGGCATGAAAAGGAAATGCATGGCATGGGATGTCTTAGAAAGACATGACATGACATGGATTGGAAAGGCATGGAATTGGATGACATGGCATGTGATGGAAAGGCAAGGAAATACAAGGCATGTCATGGCATGGCATGGCATGTCATGGTGGCAAGGCATGCAATAGCAAGGCAAGGCATGCAATGAATTTTTGATTTCATTGCAATCCACATTTTGATTTGAATTTTTCCTTGCATAATGTTATGGAAAATTATATTTATTGTTGTATAGATTAAAATGGCAAGCTACATGACAAGACATGCAAGGAGGGATTAGTCTATTTTAGATTGAAGTGGTGTTCTAGGGATTTGTAAATGTAACAACCTATATTTTCTCCTTAAAAGGTTGGAAATTATATTTTACTTATATTAGTGATTCATTGCTTAGTATTTGTTGGGTTTAGTTAGAATGATGTAGACATTTCATATGTATACATTTGGAACTATTTATGTGTTGTGGGATATCATTTTTATTGTTCTATGTTTATGATGATCATAGTTATGTGATTTTCTTAAACATACAAATTGAAATGTGGAACTTTGGATCTTTAGGAACTACCCATATGTGTGGTATTTCTTTCCTTTAGTATGATTCTCAACACCATTTAGGTATGTCACATTTGTTTCCTCAAAATTTCTTTACTGTATACTACTAATTAATTGTTTTATTAAATTTTACTAGTTTTGGGGTCTTTAAGTCAAGTAAACAATATTATATATAGAAAATTAATATATTTATGATTCATGGACTTGATCTTATAAGTTTGTTTACTTAGAAGTTTGCAATATTTTTTTTCACTAAGTTTATATATATATATATATATATGATCATGATGATGTTTTATTAATTTTGAGGAATCCTCTTTTGTATATGATAATTTCCTTGAAACTAATACTTTAAGGTGGAATTAAGTGTCATCCAACAACTTTGAGTGATTCGATTCCTTTTATATCGACCATCTATGTCAAAAAAATTGCACACAAGTGTGTCTAGTGCATTGACAATTAGTTTAACTTAACCAATGTTGAAGGAAATGTATGCCCTACCCATAAATTTAGGCAATGAGAACCATTCATTGCTTATGGATTTACCACATAGAAATATTTTCCACTATAAGAGATTTGTTAATCTGTAACACAAGTATTTATAATCACTTTAGAAAAAAATCATACATTCATACACTTCAAAATTCAAACATTCATCAACATAAAATGTAGAAACAGTGAGATAAACATAATTTTTTTTCCAAGAAATACTTACTTACATACATACATACATACATACATACAT
>SNQJ01S0000977.1:110094-120250 GCA_010110895.2 Picea sitchensis
TCAACATCGTCTAAATTGTACATTTTTTCCAAAATAGAACCTCATGCCCAATATACAAAATGACAACAAGTTCCCTAACATGGAAAACAACCATATGTTGGCCTATGTACATAGTGGAAATAATTGGTCAATCATTGACCACTGCCACCCTCAGGAGAATCCCAAAAATATATATTTATTCTCTTTCTTGAGGAAGCACCTCAAGTGGTTCTAGTTGTGGGCATGCTTCGTTGCTCCAGCTACCCCACAAAGAAAAAAAATTGTTATTAGTTTTTTCCTCAATGAATAAAAAGACATACAAAATAATAGTTTGTAATTTAACCTAAGACAGCTCACCGCATATGCTACTGATAATTGTGAGGGTGTTAAGTATTAGGAAATGAGACACACTTCCATGCTAAACCTAGAAGAAGAGAGGAAGAAAGATTTAATCAAGAAAGTAAATGACACAACAAGCACACAATACACACATATTTTACCCTAGAATCCCAAACCGGGAAAACCAACAATCCTTGGAAGTTCTTCTCCTTGTTGTCTTATTGATTAAGAATAAAAGTTTACATGTCTAACCTTGGTCCACACCTAAGACACAATTGACATCATACCCTCTTTCATACACAAGAACAACCCTGTAGCCAATTCGGCTTACATATACATGACCAACAACCTCTATGATTATTGATTTATTCATTAGAATTTATGGCCTTACAACACACCTTATTTATAGGCTTTATAGAAGGAAAAACCCTAAATAAAAGATGATCGAAAGAGGTTACATATCCATGTAGATCATCGACTAAAAATCCCATGAATCTGAGAATTTTGTTACAGTTGACTATCAAGTTGGATTACCCCTCGACTACTAGACGACCTTCATTCAATCTTCAGTTAGTCGCCACAAGCCTGCCTATAGACCTCCTGTCAGTTGACCTCTTCGACTTGTTTTTTATTTATTTACCATGCCGAACCACCTCGACATTCGACTTTGACTTTACATGGTCGACAAACCTCGATATTCTACCTGCGATCCACCTCGACTTCGTCTTTACCCGATCGAACCACCTTGACCTTTGACTTCGAATACTAGTTGATCCACCTTAAATTTCATTGCAAATAATATAACAACCCAACATTAACCTCCATAAACCCAACCTCTGAGAGATTCCATCCTACGTCAGTTACAAGGATCAAATATAGATAATTACAAAAATATGCGTAAAATAAAATTCACGATACAAAAAAAACATCATCAACGCATTATCTCATCGTGAGAGCCACTGGTAGGTGAAGCACTTGGATGTACAACCTACTCTGAGGAAACCTCTACTATGGAAACCTTGGTGGAAGGGGCCGATGGAAATGGCAGTGGGGGTGGGTGGCATACGAGTGCATCCACTGTGGATGGATGCGATGGAATAAGTCGTGTAGATGGGTGGCCTATGGGTGAATCCATTGGTGATGCATGGAAAAATACAGATGCTTGGGGTGGGAAACGATGAACCCACAAAGGGTGTGCAAGTGATGTGAACTCCCATGGCCTATGGTAAGCTAACCCATAAGTATACCCAAGGTTCCCAAGGAGCACAGTAGTACTGTAACTAGTGAATATGTGTACATCCTGCATACATATTAATAATATTGAACTATTAGTACCAAATAGTAAAATTCAAAAACATAAACACAACAAATTTGATATTTAAACGATATTTTACTCTACACATAATATTGGTCATTCAGGTGACTTGTCCATCCCAAATGGACATTCCTCGACATTTCCTGCTCCCACATCCTATATAAACACAAGAACATTAAAAATTTGAAGATGCCATAAAATAAAGAAATGAATATGGTGAATTTATCAAATGTGACACATACATGTGTATGGGTTATGCCCAATGAGAGGTTTGTCTCTACTGTTTCATTAGTGGTGGAGATAGGCACTGATGCATCCATGGGCATAGAGGGTTTTCTCCATCGACGTAACAACTACAAAACAAAATGCAATAAAATATCGATATAAATACATAGAATACAAACAAAATATATAACAACTAAGAAAATAGTGATGGTTAAGATACTAACCTCCTCCATGAAACTATGTTTTCCACTAGCCTCTATAGGCCCATAGTAGGTCTTCCCACAGCTCGAGCATCCATGAGGTTCACATGGATGATGTCTATGTACATGTTCCCTCTCCTCACTAAACTATGCTATGTAGGGTGAAGCTCCAACCCCTCTATCAATGTCATCGGTAGTCACCTAATGTTGAGAGAGTGCAACAATGTTTCCATGTTGCACTAGGCTCTCGGTCAATGATGAAATAGCTAGATGTACCTACTGCAAGTTTTTTGCAACAAGAGGATTTTGGGCAGGGGGTAAGGCCTTTACTTGGGAGACGAGGACCTATCATGGGATCACATCATCATGCTCGCAGTCCAGTGTGGACCCTTGACCCACCCCATAGAACTCACCCATGTCAAAGTAGTTGACATGGTGACTCAAAACAAATTCTGCCCAAAATTTTCTCAAAAAATATAAGGGCACATCCCTTTTGTTGTAGGGAGGTTTATCGAAAAACATATACCACCTATCCATCTAGTTTTGACTAATCTGTGGATGGATACACTGGTCAATACAAATACATTTTTTGGTCAAAGGTAGTTCTTGTCCATTTTGAGGATCCATAAAAATAGATAATAGTTTCTGGTTTGAAATATCCAAGTATTTGACTTGGTTTCTATCGAGTATGGTGTTGTAGTACTCAAACATTATTTCCCTATGCTCATAAACAAAAGTCAATTTCCCTTGGGAACTTGCAATGGACCTCACAATGAAGCCCAAAGAAGTAGCAAATGGCACTCTACTTGGTTCTTTGGTGCCCCTTAACTGATCTACATGTGTTATTAATGTATCCAACCCCTCATCAATTTCAATGTTTAGATTGGGTGGTTTTGGTGGGTTAGGGTTTTGCTCTCCTTGGTCTGTTGGTGGGCGGTTTACATTGTCATTGGTTTCCATTTTGTAATATTCATTGCAATTTAATAAGGAAATTTAAGAAGTGGACTTATGACTAAAGTATTACAAACAAAAATGTTATTTTATCCCAAGAAAATCATTAACACAATTTTGGTGTTAAACAAAGAAAAACTATGTGTTTTCTTTACAATGAACTTGAAAAAAACCTATACAAGATTGGTGAATTGTTGAGAGATTTACATTCAAGTATTAATTGTGTAGTGAACCTTTCTAATAAGTTTTCAATGTCATTGGGATTTACATCCATAACTTATGACTATTTTTTTTTGTTTTTTTTTGCAAAACCAATAAAGCAAATAACAAAAAATCAACCATACCTTCCTTGTGATGGACACGATGGCAAGTTCCTAGGATTTTATCCTTTACATTTCCTTTTTTTATTTCTCAATGAAGGAAATTTGTGAGGCATGGTGTGCAAATGAGCATAAAACAAGCCCGATGTCCTTAAAATTTGGGCATAGTAGGAACGTGTAGGAGCGGTGTGAAAATGAGCACAAAACATGTAGGTTTCCCTTAAAAAGTGGGAATAATAGGAACACATGCATGTTCCTATAGGAAAACCTATGTGGCAAGCTTACTAGAGGTTTGGGCATTGCCAAACCTATAGGATTAAGAATGTATGCACATTCCTGAGCATGCACACATGTTCCTACGAGTGTGCATTCTTACTGACCCCCTTGCCACTTTTTTTCCACAAACTTCGGGCACTCATCCTCCACTATATTACAAATATCCCATTTGGAATGATTCTATTTTTGTTCAAGGCATTGATCATGGAAAATTAGCCCAAGAATTTTTATTCAAGGTCTAATTCCTTAGATTTATCTCGAAACCATGGTCAAGGATCTTATGTCCATCCTATATGCAAAAAACATCCTAATGGTGCCCATATCTCACTTAAATATTATGATATCCTATATAGGACATGTTATGTGTTTTTTGGTGTTATTCATGACCACTAACCCTTAAAGAATTCATATAGAACTCAAGGTACTTATTTTCCTTCCTTGACCGTGGTTAATGCCTTAAGACCCATCCCTAGTGTGGAATACCTTATAATCACACCCACATGCCAATTGAAGGCCAAAGATCACCTCTAAATTCCTTTTGTTGTAATTTGAGTTCATCTTTATGGCCCATGAGCCCTAAATATTATGGATTTATGGAATAATGTCATTTTTTTACTCCATTGACTATGGTGAACAACATAAGACCTATCCCTACTATATAAAAGTTCATAATCATTCTCATATCCTACTTGTATGCAAAAGATCACCTTTGGATGGATTGTAAATTCTGGTTTGAGGCATTTATCATGGCCCATTAAGGTTAATAATATCAATCTATGACCTAATTCTTACCTTTCTCACCCAACACCGGTGAAGGACCTAAGGCCCATCCATAGTACATGGCACCTCCTAATAAATCCTATATCCCACTCAAAAGACATTAATGTTTCCCTATAAAGGTAATGTTTTGTTGTTTGTGGGATTTATGATGGACCTTGGTCCATAAAAGCTTCATCCATGGCCTAGCATCCTTGTCCCCCCCACCCCCAACCATAGTGAAATCCTTCAAAACCACCCATAGTGTGCATGAACTTATATGACTCATTTTCCACTATGAGGAAAAATGATCATCTCAAAAGGGATTATGTTTTTTCTTAAGGTCATGTTCATGGTCATTGATCCCTAGATATCCATCCATGGCATGAGGCCATTTGTTTTCTCATTCAATCAAAATTACAACCCGAATACCCATCCATGGAGCACAAAACATCCTAATGGTGCTCGTATCCCACTTGGAGGTCAAATATCCACTTTAGAGAATCTGTCTGGCGTTTATATGCCTTAGCTATATCCCATGAGCAGTAGAAGCTCCATTTATAGCCTATTTTCCTTATTTTCTCACCTTATAATGGTGAATTCCTTAAGACCCATCGTTCATGTGAAAAACCTCATAATAGAACCCATATTAGCAGTGGAGCCAAAATATCATGTTTATAAGGTGTATATGATGGTTTGAGGCCTTACCAACTAAGAATCTTCATCGACTGTCCTAATTCCTTTGATATACTCTCCATATCTTGATAAAGTACCTAAAATCCAATCTTAGAGTGTAAAACATTCTAATCACACTCATATCCCACTCATAGGCCATTGTCATGTTTAGAGGGCCTATGTGGTGGCTCGAGGCACTATTCATAGCCCATGAGCCTTTGTAGTTGCACTTGGGGCCTAAGTCCCTTGGTTTTCTCATCAAAACATGGTTAATGAATCAAGATCCATATTTGGTGTAGAAAACTACCTGATGGTGCTTGTATCCCACTCAAAGATCATATATTTTCTATATAAGGCCTATGTGGTGCTTCAAGGCCTCATTATGGATGAAAATATTCATAAATAAAGTATTTAAGAGGTAATACCCTTATTAAATGCAACTTTTTAATTTGAAATAGCTACATAACTAATCACCACTTTAGAAGGGTATCCTATTAGCTAAAAAAAATCATTTTTTTTTACTTTTAAAAAAATAAAAAATTATGTGAAAACACATGAAAAATGTATAAAAACAAAGTTGTAAAAATTTTCAATATCTTTTCAACAATCTTAACAGTGCAAAAAATGGATATATATAAATAAAAAGTTTGGGACAACATTACAAAAAACTATATTTCTAGTAATAAGAATTTTTTTTGTGTTCTTTTAAAAATATAAATATGTATGAGAAATATTGAGATCTCTTCAAGATCTTTCAATAGATCATATGCATACATTTTTTAGTGTTTATTTGGAATATTTTATGATGGATTGTATGTTAATATTTAGAAGCCACTAAAGTCACTTTAAAAAAAAAAATACGTACACTTTTTAAACAATGCATATATTCTTTAAAAATAACATTCTCAAATTACTTATTACTAACTTCTCTACTTTGAATTTAATAAAAAACCTTAATATCAATATATTCTCTATATTAATGATCTAATATATCAACATATATTCTATATCTATATATGAGTAGTTACTTTAACTGAATCCTTTAACTCCGTGGATTTACTTTGTGCCAATCCACAAGCAAATCCATAACAAGACACTACCATGTAAACTCATATCAAGCGTTTCTCCTTCCTATATATTGGAAACAAAGAAAACCATAATATAACCAAGAGCTTTGTTTTGTCCATCATATACACAAGAACACATTATATAAACCTATCTTAATATCCGAATAGGCGTAGCCCCATTTCTAACTCGTTAAAATTGCTAATCCTTCTTTATCATTTCTAAATTTGTTAAAATTCCCAATTGTCCTTTTTCTCTCGATAAATTGTTTGTAGCTATACAAATTATAATCCCTCGCTTTTGTTTCGATGAATTTCAAAGGTATGGAGGCCTGAATCATCTCCGCAACATAAAGCACTTCACTTTTTTTACTTTTCATAAATTTAGTGGAACAAAACACTCATACTAACGCTTAACGTGTTAATAAAACAGAATCTCTAAACCAAAACATATAATTAAGGCAATATTTAATTAAGTGTTATAAAAATTCCAAAAGCATTTGAAAAAAAACATTGATGATTCCCTCACTGAGGTAATATTTAGTGAAAGTGTTCTAAAACATTCGGAAAGGACTTCAAAGAAAATATAATGATCATTTTCTCACAAATCTTTGATGTACGGATATCTAGATTTTCTCTTCAAAATCTTCTGTGTTTAAAGAGCTTCCTAACCTTATATCATTTTAACATTAGGTTAACTATCTACAATAAATCCATAGTATTCATTTTTCCTATAAATTTTTTCATTTGATTTTGTTCAAAATTTGATAAATAATGTTTGGATTTACAAATTTGAATACCAAAAAGTAAAAACGTTTAACAAACTCCCTTACAATTTAGCCAACGCCGCCAACGCCCTTACTGTTTAGGTCGATTGGTCAAGCATACAAATCACAACTCCACCCTCCAACGATACAAGGCTACTAAGGTCGACCTACTTTAGCCTATCAAAGAATTGCAGAGCTTGGGACACCCTATTCTATATCGTCTAGTTACCTAAAGCATTAATTTAAGAGTTTTTTTATTGTGTTATAAAGACCCTTATGTCCGTCTCCTAATAGGCTTTCTGGAGGAACATTTGCCTCCAAAATACTTCCATACTGTGACAAATACTTGGTTCTATACATATGACCAACAAATAAAAGAAAAATGTAATAACTAAATGATAATGAGCCATATCACTCAGCCATAAACTTTAAATGATCCCCTAATCGAATAAAGCTTATTACTAATACTGCACTTGTAATCAACATATGCTTAAGTTATCACACTATGCTTACACGTTCTCACTATTAGTAATACCGTACCTTTCATCATTTCCATAATTAGATTCGAGCTCTATTCCCATTGGTTGAATAGGATAAGGTAGAAGCTATTACACATATCATATGACCTGATTAGACATGATCTCTGTACCATCATGAGGTAAGTAACACCATATCTATGTAGAATTACTCATACTTACTAAGCTTATAGTAATAACAAGAAAGCACAGTAGTTGAGATTAGTAAGTATAATGGAGATAGTACTAATAACATGGTACAAGTGTTTACATTAAAGTCGTTACACATATAAAGTCATTAAAGTAAGTATATTGGAGATAGTACTAACAACATGGTACAAGTGTTCACATCGATATAAGTGTAATACTATTAATGAAGCAAGAGGTTACTTGATACAGGTAAGTAATAGTGACCATTAAGCCTAATACAGCTCATAACATGCTCTCCTATCAAAGAAAGAATTGCAGAGCTTGCGACACCCCTGCAATTATGTTGGCTAGTCGGCACCAGAAGGATTACCTGAAAGTTGTCCCAGTCAAAGAGCATGCTCACTAATTTAAAGATCTTGATCTGTGACGTAGCATAAGAGAAAACCCACAACAACTGAGAGTTAGAGGTATGACAAAAGATGAAGAGATTCAAACGAGCTGTAGAGGGGCATTCCACAACGAATATATGCAAAACTAAGTTTGTTAATTGACAAAGCACTGAAAGATACAAATAATGATTCTAAATTGTTTATGAGAATGCTTCAAAAGCGAAGGATGTCGAGATTCTACTCTTGATCTGGATTCGTTAAACAGATCTCATGTAGATGGAATAATCTCACGGATAGGAAAAGGAATGAACTCAGCCAAATTATCGGTTCATGTTTGTTAAAGAAAGGGGGAGTGGTTTATTTGTGCAATAAATATTTCTCTGTTGTAGATAATTTGACAGAATCTAATGATAAAAATCACTATCATGATAATGAAATTTTGTAAATTTGTAAACTTCCACAATTTTATGGATTTTTATGCTCAACTATTGAAACAATATATAATACAATTTTAATTATCAAAAATTTATAATTTTAATAATCTAATAATAATAATTACGTTGAAAGGCGTACATCTATTAACAATAGGCACATTTAATAGGTTTTTAGTTCTTAATACGTTTTCTATGGACGAGATTAAATATGTCTAGAATATTCTTAGTTGTTACACTAAATGAATTACTCTGATTTCATCCATTAACTTCTGAGCTGTTATAAAGACATCCGTTTATATGTTTATTTTTTTACATTTACCTAATCGTGTTTAAAAATTACTGTGTTCACTAACTTATTGCTACTTCTACCTGATTAAAAAATATTAAGATATTCACACAAGTATTAAGGCATTTCATGTTTTTGCAGGCTGACATTTGATGGTCACGTTTCTGTGTTGGCATCACCAGAGGTGGTAGCGAGTCATTTGTGCATGCTTGCGTTTTTGCCACCTTTCGGCGTTCACCAGCCCCAAGTTAGCGGCTGTGCTAGTATAAAGTGATATAAAATGTTGAATATATTTCTGGATCAAAACTAATAAAACAATATATAATATA
The DNA here is from genome assembly GCA_010110895.2 of Picea sitchensis. NCBI lineage: Eukaryota > Viridiplantae > Streptophyta > Pinopsida > Pinales > Pinaceae > Picea > Picea sitchensis. Next base: position 119,065 of record SNQJ01S0000977.1, read on the forward strand.
ATTTTAATTATCAAAAATTTATAATTTTAATAATTTATTAATTAAGTTATAATTTTAATAATTTATTAATTAAGTGGAAAGGCCTACACCTATTGAAAATGGGCACAATTAATGGTCTTTTAATCTATAATCCTAATCTGATGGTTAGCAATTGAAGATGCTGGCATATTTTTGGTCGTTCTGGTAAATCAATAAATCAGATTTACTCTTTATAACTTCCTTGCATTTAAGAATACATCTTTAACCTACTTACTTTTTCACATTTACCTAATCATATTAAGAAATTACTGTAATTCTATGTGATTGCCACATTTAGATGATTAACAAGAATTAATATCTCTTAGAACCACATCTGGATGATTAACAGGCACTACCTTTACCTCATTACCATCGATAGGCACTACCTTTACCTCATTACCATCGATTTCACATATCATATTGGGGGCAGGCATTCAGTTTTTACATATGATTTCACATATCATATTGGGGGCAGGCTTTCATTTTTTACGGGTGTGAGCGGATGCCATGTTTAGCATGCGTTAATCATATCTGCGATACGACTACGAGCCACATGTCAGTGGTAATGAGGATGCCAGGCATCCTAAAATGAAATCAGCTTTCTAGCTTGAAATCAACGAAACCACTCAGTACTCCAAGGTCAGTCTTGAAAACCCTGACGCTGCCCCGGACGATAAAAAGAATCACAAACGATTACCATACGCATTCCCAGCTGATAAAAGGAATCAACAGCATAAAGAAATCTGAGTTTTTGATCCGGTCACCCATCACTTTAACTGAAAACAAATCTGCAGCCACAGAAAACGAATTGCTGCAAAACAGAAAACGCAGAAAACGAATTGCAGGGACAGAGAATACAGAAAACGATTTTGACAGAGCCGCAGAATAGAATGCATAAACACCACGCCCAGATATTATTATTGAATTCATATATAAAAGAATTTACATGCAACGAATGCTTCGAAAATAGCGAAGCAACTCACAGTCTAACTGTTGATGAAAACAAGAAACCAAACGCTTTGCAGTTAACTAAACAATCACGCAGAAAATCGCGGAGCTAATCGTGGAGCAAATCACTCAACTTATTCGTCTAACACACCCCCTTAAGTTGGAGCGTGACAATCATCTAACCTAACAACACTCAGCTTAGATCTGAGTGATACAAATG
>SNQJ01S0000977.1:121603-132840 GCA_010110895.2 Picea sitchensis
TACTGTTGCCCCCAGTTGGACGTAACATTGAATGCTAATATTATGGATGCAGCCTGCTCCCACCATACAAAACTTTTATAAGCTTTATAAGAAGCTAACATTGATTGTTATGGATGCAGCTTACTGACCATACAAATGTTTTATTAGCTATATTGTTTGCTATGACTGCAAGATATTTTTATTTATAGATTTGATGTTGTTGGAAGTGTTATAGATTTTTTAACTTTATAGAAAATTTAATCACATAATTATTAAAAAATAAAATAGAATTTAATAAATATTTAAAAAGATTTAATATTATTATAAATTATAATTTATTTTTAAATTAAAAATAAAATTGAAATTAACAAAAATTTAAAAGTAAAAAGAAAAGAATATTATTATAAGATTAATTTATTTCAAAATTAATTATAAAAGTTACAACTTTTTTTTCACATAGATGAGTTTTTGAAATAGTTTTCAAACATTTATTAATCAAAATTAATTATTTTTTTCACATAGATTAATTTCTAAAATAGTTTTCAAACATTTATTAATCAGAATTAATTATTTTTTTCACATAGATTAATTTCTAAAATAGTTTTCAAACATTTATTAATCAGAATTAATTAACATTACATTTGTTATTTAACAAATCCAATTTTTTTTTTTTTTTTTCACATAAATTAATTTCTAAAATAGTTTTGAAATATTTATTAACCAAAATTAATTAACATTACATTTGTTATTCAACAAATCCATTATATTATAGTGATGCATAAAAATAGTAATAATTTTACTTATATACACTTTATGATTAAAAATAATTATTATATATATAGATGGACCAAAACCATCATACTAAAAAAACATTTATATACATTTTATGGTTAAAGATAGTAATAATTTTACTTAAAAATAGATTATATACATTTTATTATTAAAAATAGTAATAATTTTGCTAAAAATAGATTATATACATTTTATTGTTAAAAATAGTAATAATTTTACTTATATACTATCATACTAAAAATACTTAAAAATAGTACTAATTTTATCCTTCTACACATATATAATTTATTGTTTTTTACTTGTAAATTTCCGACCTTTGGCACATGTTCAAGGCATTATGAGATCTCTCTTTCATTACCAAGTTATGAATGAACAAACAAATAGTGTCTAAAGATGTTGAAATGAGCAATTTCAAAGAAGTTCTATGTCTCCAAATTATAGGAGTTGTTTAAACATTTTAGGTTTTGGAATTTTGTGATATAAATTTGGGCGAAATCACAACTTTTGGTTGATAAAATTGTATATTTGATAGTGAAATCACAATTTTCTGATATTTAAATTGCATTTTTGAATGTATAAATGGATTCAACCTAAAATAACTAAACATTAATCTCTAACAATTTCATGCTAAATTTAAAACAAGATTAAAACAAATAATATACCCAAAAAACCAAAACATCCAAATTTTTTGACTTACCTAAAAATCATATACACCTTATTGGATCAAGGTTTTTCTTTTTGATAGAACATATCCAAAGAGAAGTGAGTGGGTATGGAATTTCATAAATGATAGATATTGCAAATACATATTTACAACCATAATTGGTGCATAAATCACTTGAAATTATAAGTCTATGTTTGGAATTATGAGTCTATTTTTATTGTTTTTACCCCTTAAAGTATCACAATGGATTTCTATAATACTCTACCACATGCATTAATAATAGTATAGAGGATACTTTTCTCAAAGACACAAATCTCATTCACCTTTTACTTGAACAAAGAATTAATAAAAACAAATCTAAAATATATAATGGATTTTTATTATTATTAAGATATGTAGATTTTCACACTTCTTCATAAAGTTGTTTGCAATTTTAAAAATAATTTCTATAAAAAGCTTTTGAAATGTCCAAAATTTAAAGTAGAGACTCCACCCATCACAATGTTGTTTCTAATTAAAACAATAAATATTATTATTTTATTATTTATTTTCAAAATGTTTTAATTTTATTTCAAAAATTATTTAAATATTTAAAAAATCAAATTATTAAAAATTTAAATTTATTATTTTAAACATTTATAAATTTCAATATTACAATAAATTTATAATAATTTATGTTTTTATTTGAAAAAATTATAAATTTTATGTTTTATTTAAAAAAATTATAAAAATTTATAAATTTGTGTTTATTAGAAAAAATTATAAAAAATTTAATATTTTTATTTTGTTTAAAAACTATAATTTGTTTTTAAATTTATTAATATTAGATTTCTTTATATATGGAATTTCAAATTATGATCTCAGTCCAAATTGAAATGGTTGCTGTGACAACTCGAATCAAAGTCTTACATATTCCTTTATGTAAAGTTGATTGAATAATCTATGACAATGACGTATACCCCTACATGATGTAAAGTTAAACATTAATAATATAATAAACAAGTTGAATGTTTGGTGACAATTGGACAAAGTATCAAGTAAACGAAATAAGTATCATTTGTAACATGTTTGGGTGTAAATAATATTGGCCATGCATACTAAAAGGGACCTGAATGGGACCTGAAGACTTTCTCATGTGTGAAATATGAACTATTAGTATCGTCTAAGGAACTGATGTACTTTTCAATTCGAAGTCTTGTATTTAACTCATGAATTTATTAGGATGTAATTTTTTTTTTAAAGTTTATAAAATTATATAGTAGTTATTATACTAATTATCTATTTTTTATAACAATTTTTACAAATTTATTTAAATTTTAAATAATAATTTTTTTTTCTATAAAGAAATTAACAAAACATAAATAAAACATAAATGTGTAATATTTAGTTTTGAAAACAATTTTATTTAAAAATAAAATAAAAAAATATACACTTTTACTTAGATTATTCCACATTTATATGATGTTCAATGCACCCTCACATGGAACATGTCACCTGGTAAAATAGTGGTAAAAAAAAGGAACTGCCATCTGCTCTTGAGGTACAGAATGACACCATCTATCACGAACCCGAATTGAAACTAATTTCTTTCATGCCCAATTGTAATATCACTCTTGAGCACTACATGTTTTGCTTATTGTGATGGTTAATTGGTGATTAGATTTATATGCATTATTGAAATGATTATATGATTTCCTTGAATTAATAATGAATGATACGATTAAGTTATACAATTTTGTTATCATCGAGGTTATATGTCATGAGAAAAAGAGAGTTAAAATAGAGTTATGTAATTTGAATATTTAGGTTAATTACAATAATTCATAAGATCCATATCTAATCTTGCTCTAAGGAAATAATTCAATTTCATGTCCTGAGAAAAAAAAGAGTTAAAATACATTTATGTAATTTGAATATTTATGTTAATTACAACAATTCATGAGATCCATATCTAATCTTCCTCTAAGCAAATAATCCAATTTAATGGGAATAACCTATCATAGATTTTATAGGACCTTGGGAGACAAGAAAAGAGGCAAATACTGCTTTATTTTGAAAAGTATTGTATCTAATGTTTTGTTTAATGTTTTGTTTAATTTAGGTTTAAGGTCCAAAGGATTTGAGATTACACTCATAATTACCTATCATATGATTTTTGTTAATTTTTTTTAATATGAATTTGATCCTAAAACTTAATTGTTACTTCTAATTATTTTTTATGGAAAAACAATTAAGAAAGAAAAATGTCTTTTCTAATTATTAAGAAAAGTAATTTATTGTTTTTGGCTATGAGTGTGAAAAACATGTAAAATGAAGTTTTTGGTTATTAAAGTGAAAAGAAAGCAAGTTGTTGTGTTTGGTTATTAAAGAGAAATGAAAGTATTGTTAGGGATTTATGTGTTATATGTTCTTATTGTGTTTTGGGGAAAGAGGGGTTGGATGATGGACATGGGGATAAGCCTATTAAAAACTAAATTGTTATTTTGGTTCCTCTAGTGTGAAGACAAATTTTTTCATTAGGAAAGTTGAGTTTCTTTGTTGTTGGTTTTGGTTTTGTATTCATTGTGAAGGGTGAAGTTCTCATCTAGACTATGAAAGTGATTATAGCAATTGTGGAATACTCACAACCCTATTTGATCCGTATTTAGGAGCGAAATGAACTAATTAACACACTGAATAGAATAAACACAAAGATATGAAGAAAAACACATATATCCAGTGAACACTATCTTATATTGAATAAATGAAATAGGTTGAAACTGTAAAACTGCAGAACTAAAACACTTGCTCAAATGGTGGTAGCTATCTCTTAGAAGAGATGTGGTTGTTACCCACACCTGTCTGAGAAAAATGATTACAATGAGGCTCCAGAGGCCCTTTTAACATTACTCATGAATTTCAAAACCCTAGACATCCAAAAACCTAACCCTAGGAGATGAAATGACAAAATTTATGTGAGCCCCTATGGGTAAATTGGTACCTCAACTTCCCGGGGTCATAAATTTTGCATACGACCACTGTTTTAGGCATGTGATACTTTGACTTCATCTATATTTTGACTGTGGTGAGCCAAAAAAACATTGTTTAAGGCCCCAAAACAACCCCGGAAGTACAACAAGATGTGTTGACATGAAAACATACAAAATAAGCCAGTTGGATTAAGTGGGAAGCCACCAATATCCATCTGGAAGAGGTGTAGGGCTTTATAAAGCCCCGAAAGTGTAGAACCCACAATTACAAAGAAGTATAGAAGAATGTGTTGAACTAAAATTGTCAAGAGGAGATAGTTGGAATAGGTGGGTGGCCAGCAATATCCACCTCAATCAGTCCTCCCCCCTTAGGAAGAAATGGTCTCCATTACGTTGAGTTCCCCCATCAGGTGAGGAAACTTCTGCTGAATTTGGCCCGAGTGAGCCACTTTCCTTGGTGGAGGATTTTCCCTGCCTTGACAGCCTGATAAAGCTGGATCCTCTACTGGTGAGTGCCCTTGACCTGTGTGTCCACTATCTGATCAGTGGATGCTTGTTCCATGCAGTCAGGGTTGAGCTATGTTGGTGTCATTTGTTCTGCAATCTCTGAGGTGTCCAATAATGGTAGAAAATATGGTTGAAGGAGATCCACATTGAACAATGGGTGCAATACAAGGAAAGGTGGAGTGTTGAGCTCAAAAGAATTGCTACCTGCAACCTTGGTGATGGTGTAAGGCCCATAGAAAAGTGGGCAGAGCTTCTGATGGGGCCATGTAAGATGCTCCTTCAGCAAATGTAACCAAACCTTCTCTCCAACCTGAAACTGGTGTGGTACCATGTGTTGATCATGGAGCTGCTTGTACTTAGCGTTGGATTTCTGAAAAATCTCATGGACCTGTTGGCGGATGTGCTGAATTCGCTCAATGAATCTGGTGGATTTGTCAGTTTTAGAATGAACATGGAAAGAGTCTATCTGTGTTTTTGAAAGAGGTAGTGCAACATCAATTAGGCCCAAGGGTTGGAATCCCAGTCCCACCTGAAATGGGCTATGACTGGTGGAGGTATGGAGAGCCTTGTTGTAACTTTGTTGAACATAGGGAAGACTCTCATCCCATGTATGAAAATTCTTAGAGTTGTACATGCGCAGGATGTGCACAATCATATGATTGGTGAATTTTGTTTGGCCATCTGTTTGGGGGTGGAAAGCAGTGGATTTAGAGAGCTTGGTGTCCAACAGTGACCAGAGACTGGACCAAAATGTGTTGAGGAACCTTGTCCTGGTCGGAGATGATGATCTGTGGTATCCCAAAATGGAGCCACACTCGTTCGAAGAATATCTTGGAAATATCTATCGTTGTGATGTTCTTCTTGCAGGTAGTGAGGATGGTCATCTTCAAAAACCGATCAACCACCACAAATACACAATCATTGTCTTGCTTGGAGGACGAACGTCCAGACATGTAATCCATAGAGATGGATTCCCATGGCTTCTCGAGGGTATAAAGAGGGGCGTATAATCCTTTCTTCTTGATGGATGGCTTGGCAATGGCATAGGAAGTTCAAGATTTGATATACTCGCTGACGTCCTCTCGAATTTTTGGCCAATAATTTGTTTTCTGGAGAACAACCATAGTTTTCTCCATGCCAAAATGTCATGCCATCCGAATGTAGTGGGATTCCAAAATAATCTTTGCACAATCTCTTGCAGGAATAAGAGATGGACCTAATGGCATAAAAACTCGTCCTGAATGTGAAAACCAGTGACAATCACGCCCGTACCCAAGAGATGATAGGTCATGGAGAAGTCTGGATCTTGTTGTTAAAGTTGGAGCCACTTAGATGCCTCATGTCCACATGAATGGAGCACAGTGGTGATTGCATCCATGGGAGGTTGACTGAGGTAGTCAGCGACACAATTTGGGCTCCCTGTCTTATACTTAATGTTGAGATGGAACTATTGCAAGTAGGTGGACCACTTCTGACGGCGGTCGTTCTACAACTTCTGCTGTGTCTGTATGAACTATAGAGGATTCTGATTAGTGTGGATGATTGTTTCCTTTCCTAGAATGTAATGTTTCCATTTACGACAGGCTTGTACAATGGAATAAATTTCCTTTCATAGGTGGGCTATTTTCGGACAGTATTTAAGAGTGTTTCACTATGGTATGCCACTAGATGACCATGTTGAGTGATAAATGTACGTACGACATAGTCATATGCATCAGTCTCAATATCGATGGGAACCTGGTGGTATCTAGACTTTAGGTCAATCTTCCTGAATAACTCTACCCCCTTGAGTTGGTCAAGAATGTCATCAATCCCGGGAATTGGTTACCCATTTCTGACTATGATTTGTTTAATTCTTTGTAAATAATGCACAGTATCTAGCTCCAATCCTTCTTCTGCACCAGTACAATCGAGCTTATGCAATCATAGGAGTTGGGTCTGATGTGCCCCTGTAGAAGAAGCTCTTGGATCTAATGCTTGATTTCATTATTTTTCATCAACGAGCGACGATATACTGGTCCATTAGGCAGAGGTGCACCAGGGGTTAGATCACTTGGATTCTTGACTTGGTTGTGTGTTGGTACCCCGGTGGGTGAGGAGAATATGTCTTTGTACTCTTCCATGATCTCGTCTACTTACTACTACTACAAAGAAAGGCTTTGTGTAGAGGCCGCAGATGTAGCGATGACCTTCTGCTTACTCTGAGCACGGATCACAAAGAAGACGAACTTCCCAGTCTATGAAATGACCTTACTGCATTACTTAACATAGATTAAAGAAATAGTGGTAAGCGATGATATCTCTAGTATCGTGTACAATTGTCTACCCAAAGTAATAATAACACTGTGGGGTCTAGATTCATACACAACATGATGCTTCCACAGATATGGTTGTCCTAAAAGAACAAAACAAACTTCAAGGGGAGAAATATCACACAATACCTCATCTTTGAAAGGCTTGATGTCGTAGGGAAGACAAAATTGTTGGCTGACACAGATATCTCTTCCTTGGCAAAGCCAACCGATGGTGTAGGGCTACAAGTGTGGTGTTGTCGGTAGGTCCATATGTTTGATGACCTCTGTTGAGCATAGGTTCTTCTCACTGTCGCTATCAACAATGAAATGAAGTGGATTCCCCCTTTACCCACATCTGTGAGTGAAAGAGGCATTCCCCTTCCTTTGCTTCTTTTGGTTCGCTTGGCTGGAATTTGGTGGTAGTGACAGTGGAACTGGGTTCATCATCAATAATCTACTTCCCTCCTTCTGTATTTGATTCACAATCAAAATCGACCTCTGACTCAGAAGCCTTCAACATGGCCACGAGTAACTACTTAGAGTGACATTCTTCAGTGTTGTGCCAAGGGATTTTATGGTATTCACACCATTTTCTTGTGTCCTTCTTCGTCTTCTCATTTCCCTTATTGTGTTGTTGCTTGGACTAGTTGTCTTGAGAGTGGCCATGTTTTCTCTGTCCCTTGTTTTGTGGGTTGGGGTCGCTTTTTCCTTGTTTTGACTGTGAGGAGTTTGCAGATCCAAACTCTCACCTCTTCTGCTTAATTTTTTTCTTGATCTTAAGAGAATATCTATAAGCCGTACCCAATGAGGCGATGTACAAAAAATTGATTTCTGATTGAATTTATATATGCAAAAAATCATGGTATTTGAGCACCAGATCTCCCTCATATTCGTTGATACCCAATTTGGTGCACAAGGTATGGAAAGTATTGGTGAAATATGGTACTATCTAGTCCCTTTCTTAATGTAGGGTGGTCCATCTGGTGTACTGGTCCTCATACATTCCAACGGGGTAGTATTGTTATTTAATGGCATCCCGGAAGGAATCTCATGTAGGGGAAACCACAAATATTGTAGATTACTCTATGGACCTTTGCTTAAAGAAAGTGTCCCACCGGTCCTTAACATGGGGGACGACCTTAAGAAGTGCAAAAGTAATATTTTCCCTATCGGAAAAATTGTGGACCAAAAAATGCCCTTTGAGCAGATTCAACCATTTATCTACAACATCCACATCTATCAGTCCTTCAAATAATGGAATATAAAAATTTACCTGTACCTTGAAGGGGGTTGCATGACCGCTTGATGGAGATGCTTCTCCTGTGGGAAAATTTGTCCATCATTTCATTCCTTTGTAGTGCAAGGGCTTCCTCGAGAAACATTTTAAAAGGATCTCCTACTCCATCATATTTCTTTTCGTCTCCCATGGGTTGTTTTCGGGCTCAGAGTGACCGATATTGCAATAAATAGATTGGTTCATGTTCCAACTTCTTATACCTAGATATTTTTGGGGACATGCACGGAGAAAAATAATTGAAGAGAAGACCGATATGATACCACTCATCCAAATTTAGGAGCGAAACAAAATGATTACCAGATTGAATATAATAAACAAAGAGATATGAAGAATAACACTTATATCTAGAGAAAAATATCTTCTATTGAATAAATGAAATAGGTTGAAACTGTAAAACTACAGAATTGAAACACTTGCTCTAATGGTGGTAGCTATCTCTGAGAAGATATGTGGCTTTTACGTGCATTCGCTGGAGCATAATGATTACAATGAGGCTCCAGAGGCCTTTTTAACATTATTCATGAATTCCAAAAACCTAACCTTAGGAGATGAAACACCAAAAGTTATGTGGGCCCCTATGGGTAAGTTTGTACCTCAACTTATTGGGGTCGTAAATTTTTCATACAACCTCGGTTTTATGTGTGTGATATCCCATTGGAAATGTATTTTTGAGAACTACACACTACACGATCAAACTCTAACTCCTTCTTTATTTTGATGTGGTGAGCCAAAAAACATTGTTTAGGGCCCCAAAACGGCCCTGGAAGTACAACAAGATGTGTTGACATGAAAACATACAAAATAGACCAGTTGGATTAAGTGGGAGGCCACCAATACCACTTGGAAGATGTGTAGGGATTCAGATAGCCCCGAAAGTGTATAACCTACAATTACAAATAAGTACAGAAGAATGTGTTGAACTAAAACTATCAAGAGGAGCCAATTGGAATAGGTGGGTGACCACCAATATCCTCATGGATCACTACTTGAGTGGGTGTTATGGGGTTTGGGGTGTACCTAGACTAGAGGAGGTAATGAGTCCATCTCATCCTATTATCGTTACTATTATTTATTAAGAACTTCACTCCTTGATGTGATGTGGTACTAGGAACAATAATGGGTAAATTTATTGCACAATATATCCCTCAAAGAAAATATGTTGTTGTAGATAGAAGTCCATCCATCACTCAATTCGTTCTAACAATTTGATATTGTGGAAAATTGTTTCCATTGATTAGATATAGGTGTGAGTTTACCTTCAAGTGAGTGAACAACTAAGTGGTCTCATTGAGTTGGGGACCTATGTGGAAGACATCATTGGTTTCTTGGTGTTTTCATGGGTTGGGAGGAAAATTTTCGTTAGAGTATGATTCCCTTGCCATTTCCATTGGAATTGTAAATTGGTTTTCATTGATTAGTTGGACATAGTCAAAGTGAATTTGATATAGAGAAGTAAGAAGTTATTCAATTATTTTTTTACTACTTATTTTATAATCTATTCTTTCAAATTTTTAAAGAAAATTTAATTATGCATGTTAAGGTCTTTTTATGTTGAGTTTAGAGAGGGAAACCATTTCATTAACAAACGACAACGAAATTTCTAGAATAGGGATATTACTATTGGTATAAGAGCATGGTTGTAATCTAGAATCATATGGGACCTTGAACAATTGTATGATATGAGTATTGTACATGTGTCCATGGAAAAAAGTTGGTTACTTATATTTTTTGTTTAACAAGAAAAGGGGGGAAATTTATTGAAAGAAAAACGATGTTTGGAAATTCAATTGAGGTACAACAAGTCCAAAAATTGTAGTAAACTATCAACAAAACCCCAAAATAGGGACACTAAAAGTACTATAGCCAACAATACTAATATCCCATGTTTCTTACTACCAATTATTTTTCCCTTGTATAGTCTATGATAAAACCCTAATACATATATGCAAAAATGGAACATAATTACAAAAGAGATTAGATATTGGGACCACAAATTGGACATTTCTCTACTTTTGAAATTGGTGCCTTCAGACGCAGGTGTGTTGGAGCCACTATAGGAGAGGAGGTTGCATCAGACTTCTTTGGAAATTTAGTGACTGGTGGTGAATCTACACATTGTTAGGGCCCGTTTCTGATTTCTTCAAGCTGTTAGTAGAGGGAACTACATTCGTTCTACAATTGCAAAATTTCTTTCCCCTGCTTCACAGATTCCTCTAGTAGCATGAAAAAGTGGTCTGAAAGTCCATTAAATCTAATTTGTAGGGAGAGGATTGAATTCTTGGTGCCTTCCAGCTCCCCCTCCAACTGCACTACTTGTTGATCCCATCTCTTTGAACTTCAAGTTTCTATAGCTACCATTGATTTCTTGAACTCCTCTGAATACTCACAGGGAAATGGAGCTACAAACAAGAAAACTGATACAAAGATGAAAAGTATAATAAATTCAACCTCTCCCAAATAATTCAATCGAGCCATATCAAATCCCTTCTTGAAATTAATTACCACTTGAGTGCAAGATGCATCATCATCTCCTACTTTCCACCTTATACAATCACAAATAGAAGTTGTGGAGGATCTACAAGGACCCATACCCATCCCACATTATAGAAAAACATGCTTCAAAACTATAGAAAAGACTAATCCTATCGGGTGGAATTGTATCGATCTTGTGGGATTGAATTCCAAGCATGTTTTGATGCGTATATGATGAATGATTGGCATATGATAACATTTAA
>SNQJ01S0000977.1:132979-152965 GCA_010110895.2 Picea sitchensis
CCTAGGGGGAACTTATGGGCCTAACCCAAACAAATTGGTATAGACCCAAGTTCTCCCCCAAGAGAAAAAGGATAATGAAGATATGAATGTCATGGGATTATTTTGGTGGAACATATTCCATTGACCGAGATAACACCTTCCTACAATCGGATGGCGTGATTAGCTTTCTTGTTTTCCATCCTGTTGTTATCTATTAACACATGAAAGAAGTTAATAGTGTCAAAATACTATATTTCAAGGATTATTCTACATATCATAACACGAAGGTGGATATTCTTTGGAGAGGAAAAAAACCTTGCATGCTTGATTAAAAATTTGGAGTCTCCAACCACCGTGAGATCAGTGATACCTTGATCCTTTTCCAATTTCAATCCTTGTAAAAATGCATAGGCGTCTTCTTGATTGTTTGAAGATCTACCAATGTAACATGCATACAAAAAATCAATATTCCCTCCTGAGTCATGAAACACCCCTCCCACACCTAGCACCCTGAAGTTGGTTACTTATACCATTAGAATGAAAGTTCTTTAATTTGAGGATGGTATGGTAGATCACATAAAATAAGTTTAAATATTGAAAGAATCTTAAGGATGATTTGGAGAAGTGAAATATCTTAACCAAACAAAATTTGATATCTCTTAACCAAGAGAAATTTGATGATTTATCTGTAGAAATAAATAATAAGAATCTAAATTTCAACTTATATCTATAATACGAATGCATGCATGTCATAACAAGAGATACATTATTAAGTATATTAAATGCTAACTAACATGTCTAGATATGTTTATGCATGTGTCAAGGGTAACCATCATAGTAGGTAACCTAAATTAGAGAAATAAAAATGATTGCATGATGTTGTTGTAGATCCTATTTAAGATTTAACAAGAGAAATCCAGAAATGTGATTTGCAATAGAAAGGTTCATTTATATGTATATTAAATCTCAATATCTAGTTTGGTGCTAAATCTAAAATAAATAAAAACCAATATTGCAATGTGTGCATGTTGAATTTGAATATGGAATTTTTTCTAAATAAAATATCAAACTAAAAAAACTAAATAAGAAAACCAAATCAGTTAGTTGTAATAAGAATAAGAGCTATTGAAAGATGGTAGATTTATTAAAATACAATTTCCCTACTATATCAATGGTTTAATTTAGAAGTAGTTTATTTACATTATTATACATATTTGCAAGGAAGCATTATTATAACTCAAAATTCCACTACTATGCATTTCTGATGTTGGCCTACTCATTCACACATCTCCCAACCATTTTTGTTGGAGTTCCTCTCAAAAACACTTTTTGTATGGTGTATGCACCCTTATACATATGAAGAACATGTACATATGCTATATTAATACCTAAAATCCCATTTATATACACTACTTGCATACCTAAAAGCCCGCGTGTACTCTAAAAAATTGCAAAAAGTAAAAAAAAATGTGCTTTTTCGACGAATTTTATGGGCTATTTTACGTTGCACAACCATTTTACCTCCTGTAACCCTTATAAAAACCGAATAACCGTCATTCATCCATATAAAAAGGGACTTAGGGGGTCATTTGGACATATGAAAGAAGAGGAAAGTGAACTTTACCAAAATTTCTCCCTTGTATTCCAAGCCTTTTTGCATCCTACTTTGAGTTTCATCCTCAACATTCCCTACCATCCATCCTCCTTATACAATCCACCCATTTTACCTATATTGGCATGTTGGTTTTGAGGATAGAATATTGGGAATACTTCACTTGGAGTCAAAGTTGAGGAACCTAGGCAAGGTTCATGGAGCGGCGCTAGCAAAATTTAGGTTGTAACTTTCAATTTTGTTATTAATAAAAGATAAATCTTCTTGTCCCATATCTGTGTGTCTTTGTGTTCACGTTTTTAAATGATTTTCATGAATATCTAGACTTTTATATGATGGTAATAGTCATGCATATGTTGTCATAGTCCGTTTTGTTAAAAAATATCAAGATGGATTTGCGAGGAGCCCTGCCATCTTGGGACGAACAGTAACATGACGAGATCTACAACAACCAGAAGGACTTAAGGTACATATTTCAATATTCTCTCCATTCCATTAGCTAACATTAGGTCCTATTGAATTTGGGTAGAATAGAATATTTTATATATTTTAAGATGTCAAGGCTCTGCCTAGTCGCTAGACCCAGATTGGAGGGATTTTCCCCATAGCAGAATTGGTGACTCCACTGGGGAGTCTCTCTAGGGTATTTTTAGGAGATTCTTTTTGGGATGAATTCGTGTTTTTTTTGGTTCTTTCTGAGTCTCTAAGAGTCTTTGGTCACCTTCTAGGTGTATCCAATTTTTTTGATCTAGATGACCATTCTAAAATTTATCTCTTTTTTGAGTTGGTTCAACAGTATATGCGCCATGTTCTATACCCAACATGCATACATATGCGCCCTGAGTTAACCCAAAACACGTACATCTGCAATTTGTCTGTGCAAAGAACACACACCTCTTCTTTTGAAAAACAATTAAAATAAATTTTCTTTTGCTCTGAGGAAACCTTTGGCCTCTCAAGTCCTCTTGAGTACCAAATACCTCTTTTAACTATTGTTGAGAGAGTTTTCAGTCTCAGATTGTCTATGAAGATGTAATAAAATCTTTTTGTATAGTTTTCTTTGTCTCTTTCCATCATTTATCAAGGTTGAAGGTAGGATTTTGAACTTTAGGTTCTCCTTTAGATTCTGGTGAATCCCTTCTTTCTGGAGGTGGATTAGGAACTGATTCAGTCTCTTGGTTGATCCCCTTCTCTCTTGATATGATTTGAAAATAATTTTTTTTATTCTTTTCATAAGCATATAAAAAAAATTGAAAAAACATTGTTGTACTTAAATGTAAACTTTTTTCTCATCCCTTTCTCTTGCTTTCATTTCATAAAAAGAAAAGGAAGTTTCTGAATTGCACTTGCATGTTAATTTGCATGTTATGTTTATTTGTAGTAGCTTAGGTTGTGTTTATAAACAAAAAGAGTTCTTAATCCAAAATTCCTTTTTAGCATCTTCCTTGAAATTTTAAGTAGGTGCATCGCATTTGGAATGAAAAAACATTCTAGGATAGATTGCATATCAGGATCTTGGTATTTATTTTGAAAAGTTTGCACCTTGAAAGTTGAAAGAGCCAAATATTCATGTGTAGAATGTAGTTTCCTTTCATTTTGCACTTAAAGCATAATTTTCTAAAACCTCACTAACTCTTTTTTTTTTTGTCTCTCAAAGAACATCATGAGTTTCACTATTGTACCCCTGAGTAATCAAGCCACTAAAATTAACGCTTAATGTTAAAATAATTAGAATTTTTCATTTATAGGGTAAACCAATTAGACTAGGCTTTAGGGCCTTGGATTAGGTGTGGAGAGGAAACTCTTCAATTCCACTAAAGAAACTTAAGAGTATGAGATAGGGAGTGTTGAAGTCCAATGTCGTAAAATTTATCTAAGACCATTGTCTAACACAGGGGATAAAAATGAGGTCGCGTGAAGAAAGGTAGAGGAGATAACCCCTACAAATCTAGACTAAGCGTAGTGGGGATAGTATTTGAGGGTCATTCTTGGAATTTCACTGACTACATTTAACTATGGAGGTTCATGGAACTAGCATCTATTCAGGATCCTTAGTTGTCTTCCATAGCATTTTATTTCGGTACCCTCAAAAGGATTCCGACATAGTTATCCTTCTCAGACGATCTACCTGACTATCGACTGTACCCACTTGGTGACTAAATGGTCATTGGAAAACTAGTTTCCTTTTATAGGGACTCAAAGTATATCATGGTACCTAGAACAAAAATCGGGCCATGATTTGAAGAGTATACTCGAAGGGTGTTTCCTTGTTTGATTTACACTTGCACAAGTAAGTTTCTCTAGTGTTGGTGGGCATAATTGTTCTTCCTACCATTCTTGATTTATTGATTTATATTTAGGGACTTTGTAATGTGCTCTCTTTTTTTATCCCTGTATTTAACTTAGAGTGTCGGTTGATCATTTCAAAAGTTGGAATATCAAGAGCTCTGTCATTAACGTAGGATCAAGAGCCTCCCACCGATAACTTTGGAGCCACCTCCACCACCACTGAGGCGAAGGATAGATCAAGAAGGTTCTTTCGAAGCTACCAGGCCATAAGAAATTGTGCTCAAGCCTATTCCTAGAGAATATATTCTTGCACCGGAGGAGACTAGCGTCTCTGACTACGAAGCTGAAGGCTTCAAGCCCACAAACCCTCAAATCACTAATCTCTCAATGTCAATACTGGTTCAAATAGTCCCTCCTGAGGTGAATACTCCTCATAATCGTCTCGTTAGATGATTGGCTATGGAAGAAAGTACTTCTACCTCTACCGAGAATCCTCATACTCCCATCCCATCTATGGGAGGAGGTGAATCCATGCCCCCTCCCCCACCTTCACCTAAAAGAATTACCTCTATTTAGACACCTACAACTTATGGCAGTGGTACGAACTCTATGACGACTTCAACCACTGTTCCTACTTCCACTATACATAACATGTCTAGACCTACTTTCCCATACGGGATGATGGGTTTTGACACAAACTCGACTTTAACCTACTCCACTTTACAAAATATTGGTCTCAGGGCAGGGAGTTATATTGTTCCCTTGCAAGGATCTATCGGGGGAACCTATACTCCATATAATGATGTCCCTTACAATGGGGTTCATATTCCCCCTTTGTCCTCCTCGCTTTGAGATGATTCCGGTTCCATCTTGTTGAGTGGAAGAAGTCATGGGTCTAAGTCCTACATGACTTTGGTAGGGTCCATGTCTTTCTCGTTATTTGGTCCTTTCAAAAATAATTCTTTCTCGTCGTTCAAATTTACATTAGGGGCAACCCCTTCTTCAATCAACCCAACCCTATGCAAGTCTTTGTTCCTTCACAAGGAATGATGAAAAGAGCTACTTCCTCTCAAGGTCTTAGAAATCCTTGATAGAGTTCTATACCTACACAAGGAATGTCGATTGGGGGCAACCCATCCCACATTCAATTGAACCCTAGGCAAGGTTCATTTCCTATGCCAGGGGGGTCGGTTGGGTGCAAACTCAACCAAGGATTTTGGAACACCATGATGGGAGAAATACCCACGCAAGGTATGTCATCAAACTATTCGAATCCGTCGATGATGCATACTGGTGTACATAGCCCTTACACAAGCCAAGGACACCCTGGTTTTTATCAAAACCCTGGTCAATAGGTAAAATTGTCCTGGCAATGTGTTGCCAAGAAAAATCTAGGCTCGTGTTTTCCTTTAAATTCACCACAACCTAGGTTATCGTTTCTGGAAACTCCTCATTTTCTAGAATTTTCAAGGTTGTTGAATGAAGCTATCTGTCATGATCTGTGTTTTCCTCGTATGCCAACTAAGTTTCCCTTAGACATACTGAAATATGAAGGAAAATATGGCAAAAATTCAGACAATCACATTACAACATTTCACTTGTGGTGTTCATCCAACTCGTTGGATGATGAATCTATTAAGTTGTGATTATTCCAACGCACCCTCATAGGGGGTGTTGTGAAGTCGTATATTGAGCTTGATGGCTTGAAGTACTCTTACTTCAATGATATGGTGTTCGCTTTCTTGAACCAATTCTAACTATCGATGAGATACGATGTCAACACAGAGTTGTTTTCCAATTTCTAGAAAACTAAGGCCATCCATATCTCCGATCATATTCGAGAATGGTGTCGCCGAAATATATTGATTAAATTAAAGGTCCCTCCTACGTTTATTCTCAAGTCGTTCCGGAAGTCTTCGATACCTTGTATTTCCAAAGACATCGCGACTTCCAGAGTAGTTTCTAAGGAAGAGGATATAATGAGAGCTCATCAACTGGAATTGATTTATTCACAATTTCACATGATGTATGACATTCTTCCAGATGCATCACGATCAACCTTTGACCAAACCAAACTTAAATCTGGGCCTCATGCCGATGGTTAGTCTCAGCACAAAGAAAGCTTATAGATCAATTGTCCAACCAATTACAACAATTATCTGTAAAATAGATTGTGGCCAACCAAAATCCAAGTACGGTTTCCCACGCAACCCAAATGTCAAGAGTACACAGTGTGTAGATGACAAAACCCAAAGGTAACCAACAATCTTAGGGAAAATAAAGGGAAAGGGAAAGAAGGGTAAGAGGGGTAATGATAAAAAGGTTGCTAACAATGTTGGTGAGGGTAAAAATGTGAATAAGAAGGTTAAGTTCCCTTGTAATGTTTTCATGGATGATCACCTGACTCATCAGTGCCCTCATTTGAGGAAGAACATATTTTTTTGGCACAAAAACATCCTACTGTGTTAACTAACCCTTTCCCTCAGGGGAATAAGTTGACATAGGATTGTTCATCCACAAACATGCCAGGGGGAAACTAGGGTTCCCCAACACTTAATGCTAAAACCAGAGCCAAAAATGTGTACATGATGAGATTGGATGGTCATCTTTAGATGAGGGATCATGATTATGGAATGAATGAATCTGTTGAGAAGGGAAAAAAATCATCCAACCCATTTCCTCCTCTTCACATTTAGAATAAAATGGGAGAAACTAATACTCACATAACTAAAGGGTCCTTTAAAAAAGATTCTCATCATCCAAATGCAAGGGATTCCCAAAACTACTCCATTGTTGAATATCTTGTGCAAACCCCTTGTGCGATGTCTTCCCTGGAGGTCCTCTAGAGTTTCTCCTCGCAGAGAAAATCATTATTGTCTGCCTTAGGTGCTTTTGAGCCAACTTACTCGGGATCTATTATTTTTTACACTTCCAATTTTAAACCTCATTTACCTTACCACGTCACTTTCCAGATAGTAGTGGTTTACGCCGCGAAATCGTTAACAAGAAATATTTTTTATATTGTGGTAGACGAGGGTGTATCCACTTGTGTTATGTCATTTGCATGTTGGAAGGCTATTGGTCAACTTGAGTTGTCTCTGTCTCCTACATTGCTAACTTTGTTTGAAGACCATTCTTTTAGACTGCATGGAATAATCCCCTCCTTCCCCATGCATTTGGAGGGAAAAATTGTGTGTCAAGGTCAAAGTAGTCGATGTTCCTCTCGACTACAACCTTTTGTTGGGTCAAAGTTGGAATTACGTAATGACAACGGATGTATCCTTTGTTATTCATGTATTATGATTTTGTCATCAAGGTAGGATAGTAATCGTTGATCAATTGTCTTTCTCTCATCCTCACCCTTCATCGGGGGCATTCATGTTCCCAATGAATGATAACCCGCAACAAGGTACCGTCAATTTAGGTACTGGACTAATTCCATATTTGATGGGAATTTTTGACTTTCTTGCACCTTCAAATGATGTTAAGTTTGTTTCAGTTGTCCCTGATCATTCCAAGGCTATGATTCTCCAAGTAGCTTCATTTCAAATGAATTATTTGGAGGATTCGTGGACTTTAACTTCCTCATCGAATTCAATGGAAGGGGTAGATAATCCTAGGATGGTGATTTCCCTATTTGCGGCTGAGGTTACATACAATTTTTTTCAAAAAACCTCGATCAAATCTGATCCAACTCCCCCTCAAGAGCTCGATCCAGTTTTAGAGCCTACTTGGGATTAATACTCTCTTACTTCGCATGATCCTTTGGATTTGGTCTTGCCTTATGATGAGGAAATTTTAGAGGCAATGCCTAGTCTGGACAGACCTTGGGATGATTTCCATCATAGATCTCCATTCATGGTCGCAGGAGAGTGAAGCAGGAGATTTTACTATGACCATGAATGGATATGTCGCTCGTCCTGTTAATCCTTTAGCAATGCAATGAGTATGTGCCAAAGGAAACATGACGAGTATAGGTGAGACGATTCCAATTGATATCTCGAAGACCCCTGGCATCATTGAAAACATCTTCATCGGAGTGGATTGTTCCCTCAAGGAGATTAAAGAGTATACTGAATTATTTAAGAAATTTTGTGATGTTTCCTCTTGGTCTTATGAGGAAATGCCAGGAATTGACTCTCATATTGTTGAACACAAAATTTAAACTTATCCCGATGCTAAGTCGGTTCGGCAGAAGCTTCGCCCAGTTAACCCTCGAAAGGAAGCAGTTATTAAATTCAAGGTAGAGAAATTGATCAAGTTTGGTTTCATCTACCCTATTCAATTAATGAAATGGGTGTCAAATCTTGTTCCTATAAAAGAAAATCAAGATACCATTCTAGTGTGCATGGATTTTTGTGATCTTAACAAGGCATGCCCGAAAGATAACTTTCCTACCCCATGCATTGATCATATCATCATTGAATGTGTGGTTTGTGAAAACTTTTCCTTTAGGACATTTTCTGAAGGTACAATCAAATTCATATCAAACCCAAGGATCAACATAAGACTACTTTTATATGTCCTTGGGGTACCTTTGCATATAAGAAAATTCATTTTGGCCTTAAAAATGTTGGAGCTAATTTTTCAGCAGGCCATTTCATTCACCTTTCATGATCCCAAACATAGAGTCAAGGCATATCTTGATGATCTCGTGTCACGTTCTCGCAAGATTTTTATTATCCCGCTCACCTTCGCTTGATCTTTGAGAGGTGTTGCTACTACATGATTCATTTGAATCCCAACAAGTGTAGTTTATGTTTTATGTCAGGACGTTTATTAGGATTTATCATGTCTAACAAAAGGAACATGGTCGATCCTCTCAAGGTTGAGTAAATATTTCAGTTTCCTCCCCCATGCACAATTTTGTAGCTTCAACATCTCCAAGGAAAATATAACTTATTATGGAAATTTATTACCAACTATGTCAAAATAACTAAAGGGTTCATGTGTCTTTTGAAGAAAGGGGTCCCATTATTTTTGGTGGAATGTCTCAATGCTCCTTCGAAGAATTGAAAAGTGCACCGATGTCTACCCCTCTACCCAACCCTCCTAATTACGGAAAGGATTTTGTCTTATATTTACCTATAACAAAGTCTACCATCGGTATGGTCTTTGTTTAGGAGGATTACATGCTCCATGAACACGTTATCTACTACCTTAGTCGAGTCTTAGTCAGACTAGAACTCAACTATACTCACGTTGAGAAGCTGGCTTTGGCAACTGTCCACGGTGTCCAAAGGTTTCATCATCATATTCTACTCCATAAAACCCCTGTCATGGCCATTGTTAATCCTTTTCAGTATTTTTTTACATGATGGCTCATTGGTAGGAAGATTAGTTGTTGGATCTTTATTCTTCAAGAGTTCAATTTGGAATTTGTTTCGGCGAAGTCCAAGAAATATTTGGTTTTTGCAGAGTTAATATCAAAAATTCCAATTCATAGTGGCATAGATATGCCTGAGGATTCGTTGATCAATGATGATCTCTTCCTTATCGCATCTTTTGACCCTTGGTATGGACATATTCTGGTTTATCTTCAAAATCTAAAGTGTCCTCCTTATTCTTCTCATGATGAACGTCGATGGATACGACATCGAGAATGAAGTTATATTATCCTAGATGACATTTTTTATCATCGAGGCTCGACTTCATTCTCCATCGTTTCCTAACTCATGTGGAGGTAGATCTTGTGCTTAATGATTTCCACACTAGATCATGTAGCGTTCACTCTTATGGGATGGATACTGCTCATAAAATCCTTCGTGCTAGATACTTATGGCCCTCGTTAATCAAATATTGTATAGAAGAGGTTAAGAAGTTTCATTTGTGTCATATATTCTCTCAGAAGATGCAGGGAAACCCTGCTCTTATGTTTCCTGTTATTGCGGGTTTTCCCTTCAATAAATGGGGAATTGATTTCACTACATGTCACCCAACTTCTTCTAGGGGCAATCGTTATATCATCCTGGCAGTATAATACTTCACCAAGTGGGTCGAATCCATGCCAACATTTAGCAACGATGGAGAAATGGTGGAACCCTTTTTTTTCAACCAAATCATTGTTAGGTTCAGTATATAAAAGGATATTTTCACGGACCATGGCAGTCATTTCTAAAATAATATGATGAAGGATTTAACATCAAATCTAGGGTTTAAACAAGAAAATTTGTCACCCTATTATCCACAAGTGAATGGTCAAGTGAAGTCTATCAATAAGTCTCTTAAGGCCATTCTCTAATGAACAGTTAATTTGGCCAAATAGAATTGGCATTTGATGTTGTGCTCGACACTTTGGGCATACTGAACTTTCTTCAAGATTGCTACAAGATTCTCTCATTTCTAACTAGTTTATGGGACAAAGACAGTATTTCCTTTTGAGTGTCATATTCCTTCTCTTAAGTTGGAAGTGGAACTACTTCTCGACACAACTGCGCTTCAAGAGCATCTTATTTATCTCGATTAGCTCGATCAACAACATCGGGATGCATCCTTGGCTAACGTAGTTCACAAACATCACTTCAAGTGTCAGTACAATCATTTCTTTCACCCTAGGGTCTTCTCTGAAGGCGATCTTGTTTTGGTCTATGATCAAGATAAATATTCCTTAGGGGTAGGCAATTTTAAACCTATGGGGTTCGAGCCATTTATTATAAGGAAAATTTTGGGAATAGGAGCTTACGCGTTGGTTGAATTTGAAGGCAATATGTTGCTCAGGCCCATAAATGGGATTTATTTAAAGAAGTATTACGCTTAGGTTGGTCACCTGAGTGTGACTTCTTGTATATAGTGTATATATTGTATCTAAATTTTCTTTTTGTTTTATGGATGTATAGTTTATTGTTCCTCTACATTGTGACATATGTGAAGTGAATCTAAGGTTTATGTTGGGTTTGCAAATGGTGCTATCCCACACAATCAGAGGTTTTCTTCTGCATCTTGGGTGATCTCCATGCCCACTAACCAATTGGTATCTTCTGGAGGCACTTGTCTAGGAGAAGCAACCAATAATTTTGTGGAGTATAACATTGTAATAGAACTGCTACGTGATGCCTTGTCACTTAGTATTTCTAACCTTCGGGTTCATTTAGATGCTCAATTGGTAGTGTCGTAGTTAAATGAAGTATACCACGTCCATTATCCCACCTTGCACTGACGATTCCTTAGGGTACACCTATTATAACATTATTTTGATTATCTTACATATATTCATGTTCCTAGATGCTCTAATCAATTAATTGATACATTGGCAAATCATGTTTTAGATTGTCATCTTTCATGCACATAAATATAAAACCACACAAACATACACTCATGTAAATATAATTGTACATAATATATTTACTATATAAAAAAAAATGATGTATATATATATAATTTGCCCAAAAATGTTGTCACGGTACAATATGTAGGCCATAAAGCCTCAAAACGTATCAAGCATACATTGTCAGGTTTAAGCCTTCAATACATATGGGAGATACACAAATGGGTTCCCTCGACATGCATAATGTCCAATACTAATCTAATCTCTAGGCCTATTATCCCTAGTATAGTACACTACGACGTTGGCTAGATGCCTGAATAACTGGACCCATTCCCTTGGGACTCCCACTACATCATTTTTCATGGATTGTGGTAGATCCTTGATATCTACCATGGGAACGCTACAGGTGAGGGTTGTCATGTTCCTCTCTAAGCACCTCAATACTATCTCATCTTCCACTGACAATGGTCCTACCTCTGTTGCGGATCCTCTTGCATGGATATGCTCTCAAGGACAACACCTAGTCCGAGGGAATTTCTCTAGTTACATTGGTCCCATGTATGTACATAATAGGTTTTAAGTTAGTACTGTGATGTTATTTAAAATATGTTTTCTTTTTTGTTATAAAATTGAAAAATTAAAAAATGTGAGTATGTACCTCTATCGCCACATGCTGCAGCAAGGGGAATGGGCATGTATGGGTCTCTCAAAAAGCTAATACCCACATATGGGTAGTCCTCGATGGCAGGAATCTAGCAATTCCACCAATCAAAGAACTTGTCATCATAGGACTCATGTACCCCTCCTCCTCACTGGCATGACATTAAAGTGACCCATCTACACAGTGATGGAAAAGAGGCTATGTGTCCCCTCACACCCTCCCTCGGGCTCAACCCTGGAACTCTTTCAAATAATAATTCACATAACATTTTCCCGAATCCAAAGTTTCTCTTCTACCTCAATTTGCACTATGTCAGCTGAATTTTCATGTAATTGAGCATAGTGGTGCTCCAATAAAATATAATCGATTGTAGACACTACATTGTAAAATGCATTTGGGCTTGAGAGGCTTGATGTAGAGCAACAAATCCTGTCATCTTCCCATTCATGTATAGTACCACTCTCAAACTCATATTCTTGATCTTTTGTATCAAAACTTGAGAGCCCACCTTCTTTGTGTTGGCCTAAAAATACATATCAATGTAGTGGGATATGTTATATGGAATAGGAGGGAAATTATCCAATTTTATTGGTTCACCCCTCCTAGAGAGACCAATAAAGAAGTAAATGTCTTCAATAGTTGGTGCTAACGATTGGCCTTCTATCATAAAGGCCTCTTTATCTCGGTTCCAATACTCTATCGAATGGTTCAAAAGTCTTGATTGATATCTCATAAGTGGACAGTAGAAGAATTTCCATAATCCACATTATTTAAGTGTAGCCAAAGCCTCTGGGTTGTCCTCAACCATTTTTTCTACCTCTTCATGTTCCCTTTCCCTCCAACACACATACATCCTAAGTCATGCAAACCATTTTGGGTGTTACTGTTTATTTGTTTTCAATTTTTTTGAGAATGTACACACCATTTTTTTAATGGCAGTCGCATATGTAGGTTTGTTGAGAGTGTTTCATCCTACGTACATACGCACAATTAATTTGAAAAATGTGCATACACATAAAATCATGTAAAATTTTGGAGCGTGCGACCCCCAAATCCTTCTAAAAATAGAAATGAATGGATGGAATTGCAATTAAAGTGAATAAATACTTACTTTACCCAAGAATGTTTTGATTTTGTCCATCGATGTTCTCCAAATGTCCAATTGAAGGAAGAGGGTTTTGACTAGTTTTAGGAATTTTCAAAGTGCAATGGTGAAAATGACCCCTTTCATCTCTATTTATAGACTTTTTGACCTTGTTTTGACCTGGTTTGACCTTGAACTCTTCCCTTTCTGTCGCTCGGTGGATGTTTTGGTTCTTCTTGGTCTTTTGGTTTTTTAAACATCTTATTCCTTTGGTTTTGGTATTTTTGATGGATGGGTACTACTTATATCATCCTATGACGAAGTTATGATCTCACCATTTTCATGTAGGATGGGTTCTCACCACCTTTCATTTTGTAATCTATTGACGATTTCCACTTTTCCATAGGTTCAAACCCACCGAAGTGTAACATAGAACTTTCCATGATACTTTATAAGTGTCTTAATTAGGTGGTAGAGCCTTCCTCTCCATGGATGCCTTGGGTAGATCATTGTGTTGCATTTTGACGTCCATGCTGTGAGTTTCCTATAGGTTTGGGAGTCCTATTTTAGCCCCATCATGACTATGGTTGTAAGCCTCAATTCTCTTATCAAATGGCATTTTTTTACTTCAACCCATGGGATTCCCCTAGAGCATGGTTTGTTTCCTTTCAAGATCATTTAAACTATGAGAGTGACATCTAGCGAGAGATTATTTATCCTTTTTGGCCTCGCTTAGATTACATATGAAAAGGATCCCCTTTGGAGTCCCCTTTAAGCTCTTTTCAGACTCCCTAAAATTTAAAAGATTATTGAGCAATCTTGTTTCCCTTCACGGTCGTCAAATTAAAATTTGAATGCACATGTGTCTGGTGATAGTTTACCCCTTTTTTTGTTTGAATGGATAATTGACGAAAAAGGTATGTCCTAGGAGCTACAATTTTCTAGGTGAGTTTTCTCATGTATAAGTTTACCCCTTTTTCGGGCCCGAGGAACTAAAATTACGAAAAAGGGCCAATCTCCTTGGTTTTGGTTTATATATTTTTTGGGCCTTGGAGATTATTTACAAAAAAGGACACCCCTGGAGTATTCATTAAGCCCTTTCAAACTCCCTAAACAAGAAAATATTGTCGATTGACTTTGTTTCTTTCACACTCGTTAATAGGTCATGAAAGAACATCTATTTGGCATAAGTTTAACCCTTTTTATGACCAATATATTAACTAGGAAAAATAAATAACCCGGGGGATATGTCCCATCGAGAGAGTTTTCTCATATATTAGTTTATCCATTTTTCATACCTGGGGAACTAAATTTTTGAAAAAGGAACTATAGTTATCCTTGGTATAAGTTTAAACCTTTTCTCGGCCTTGGAGACTCAACTTACGAAAAAGGTGCACCTCGAGAGATTCGTCTCGCCGGAAGAGTATTCCCAAGTATTGTTTTATCCTTTTATGGGCTTGGGGATATAAATGTACTAAAAATAACACTTTGGAGTCTTATTTAGTGTTTTTCCGAGTCTCTAAAAGTGAAAAACCACTGATCTTACCTTCTCTGGGCTCGTTAAACCTTGCATTGAAGTAGTCTTGTTGTGTCATTCTATAATCCCATCGCATGTCTCATTCTTGTATCTTTGTCCTAATGTCGGCTCCATTTTGATATTACTAAACCTTTAGATAATTCCTTAGGTGTAAGACTTGTATCATTTTTTCCTTTGCAATTTGACACCTTGACCCATCGAGGAATTTTCCCGAGTGTCCTTATCCTGCACTTGCCTTTTCCATGAGTATCACTATGTTCCATGTGCTTGGAACTAGCTTGCTTTCCCACAACACTCATTCATCCTTTGTAAAGTAACATTCTTTTATTCCTTTTCAAGCTCGTTAAATATGTAAAAAAAAATAAAAAAAATCAAATATTCCAAAAAGAGGGGATGAAAAAATATTATCCTTTGTTGGCAACAATCTAGTCACCCTTGGACAAATCACATCCTTCACTTCGTTCTGAAAGCATTGGGATTTTGTATTGCCTTAGGAAGTTGTTCTCCTTACATAAAGCTATGTCCACCTTCGTTTGGTTACTCTTCCAAACATATGGAGAGTTTGTGGTGCCTCATGTGCCACAGACTTATGTCAATAACATGTTTCCTGAGTCTTTCCATATACAGTTGTCTTGTCCAAGGGAACGTCTTGCAGCCGGAGTCGGCCATTCTTCGATAAGTCTCTTGACCTTCATGAGTCAGCCATCTTGAGATTCCTGTCAAGTTCACATTCAGAATCAATGAAGTTCAGTGCTTGATGATCGAGGTTCTACAGTCATTCCACAATGACTTGTTGAATACCTCAGAGTAGTGAGTATTACACTCCCATTATAATCCTACCTAAGTTTTGAAGATATTGAAGTTTCTTCTCGAATTACGAAGTTATCATTTCCAACCACAAGAATTCACGCCTCTTGAAGATTCATATGATATTGTAAATCTTCCGATCATTTTGAGATGCAGATCCGCTATGTATTATTTGTGGCTACTCTTTATATTGGAATACACATTGGTCATGTAGCCATGATTAATATGTATGACATGGATCTGCACTGTAGTTGATTGGTAGCCATGCTTATTTTGTCCCGAGCATGGGTATGTCTACCTCGATAATTATTTTTATATTGTAGATGACGTGCTCACGAATACTCATTTGGGATTACTCGACTCTAGTTCCTTCGAACTTTATTAAATATGTTGTAATGTATTTCGTCCATTAGTTGATATTATGACCTCACACATTTAGGGGAATCTGTTATAACTCAAAATTCCCCTACTATGCATTTCCGATGTTAGCCTACTCATTCACACATCTGCCAAACTGTTTTGCTGGAGTTCCTCTCAAAAACACCTTTTTGTATGGTGTACGTACCCTGATACATATGAAGAGCACGTACATACACAATTGCATACCTAAATTCTTGCATACATACACTAGTTGCATACCTAAAAGCCTATATACATACCCTAACTACATACTTGAAAGCCCGCGTGTACTCTAAAAAATTGCAAAACAAAATAAATTATGTTCTTTCCGGTGGAGTTTACAGACTATTTTAGGATGCAAAACCATTTTACCTCTTGTATCCCTTTTGAAAACCGAATAACCATCATTACTCCATATAAAAAGGGCCCTAGGGGGATCATTTGGACATATGAAAGAAGAGGCAAGTGAACTCTGCCAAAAATTCTCCCTTGTATTCCAAGCCCTTTTGCATCCTACTCTGAGTTCCATCCTCAACATTCCCTACCATCCATCCTCATTATACAATCCATCCCCTTTCCCTATATTGGCATGTTGGTTGTGAGGATAGCATATGGGGAATAATGCAGTCTGAGTCAAAGTTGAAGAACCCAGGAAAGGTTCGTGGAGTGGTGCCAACAAAATCCAGGTTGTAACTTCCAATTTTGTTATTAATAAAAGAGAAATCTTATTTTCCTAGATATGTATGTCTTTATGTTCAGTTTTATAAATGATTTTCATGAATATATCTATGCTTTTATATGATCTTGATAGTTATGCATATGTTGTCCTAGTTTGTTCTGTAAAATTGTTTTAGGGTGGTTTTGGGAGGAGGCCTGCAATATTGGTATGGACAACAACGATAAGGGATCTACAATAGTCGGAAGGACTCAAGGTACATATTTCGATCTTCTCTCCCTTCCATTAATTATCATTAGGTCCTATTGAATTTGGGTAGAATAGAATATTTTCTATATTTTAAGGTGTCAAAGCTCTTCTTAGTCACTAGACCCAAATTAAAGGGATTTTTTTTCCATAACAAGCATGCCATGGTGGGCCTTAATCCTATTGTTTTATGTTTATTTCTAAACAAAAATACTTATTGGAATGCATCATATATAAAATATTGAATAGAAATACCATTAATAAAAAATATGTGTGTTTTAAAATAATAGTTTCAAAGCAACTGTTTGTTAATTTTTTTTTTTAAAGAATGGATTTAAAAAAATAAAATTACTAAGAAGTATGGATAAATTATAAATTTCGATTTCGAGTGTTTAAATTTCTAAGAAAATTAGAAGCATTCCATGGTTTTTTAATAGAGCCACAAAATTAAATAAAGGATTGCAACGTAGGAACAAAATCGATGGTTTCAAAAGTGACCCTTGTATATGGTTTATTAAAATCCAAAGTGGTCGTTGATTTTTTTATAACATGCACTAATTTCAAATAGTCACTCAAATATTAACTTAAAGGAATGTATGACAACTTAAGGATGCAAATCTTGGTGGATTAATGATGATTTTAGCTTGAATTTATTTCAAAGAGAAGGATCTCGTGATAATAAAATCATCTTCCAAATAACCATGATTATGAAATCCATGGAGTGTTCTCATTGTAAGGTAGTGCATATTTGAGTCTTTTCATAACATTTTTTCTAGATTAAATTTGCTTAAGGATGGGTGCAACATAATATGGTCTATCATGATATGTTAGTGGCAATATAAACATGGAAAAACAACAATATATTAACTTGGAGGGATGATTCAAACGTACTTTCACAATGAATTTTAATATGGTGTTAAAATATGAAATGTAGGAAAATGAAATAGATTTTCATATATATAATTTATATTTAAATAAATTGTGTATCACTAAGTGAAATTTGATTTTTCCTATGAAAAATATAATCCATATGTTTCAATTAGTGTTGAGTGTGTGTGTGTGTGTGTGTAATTCATTGTATCCTTAACTTGCAAGGGCTTATGTTAGTGTTGGGTACAAGGGTATTAACATTATCAAATCATTTTTTATTTATTTTTAGATTGTAGGTCTCTACTAGTGAAACATATAGCTTATTTTTTTAAAAATGTTATAGAAGAAATAAAAGAGGTATGTATTTTAAGATTCTAATATATGTCAAGAAAAAAATATATCAAAAATAGTAAACAATATTATTTTAAAATAAATAAATGTGTGTGTGTTTAGAATATGCATAATAGAATCTATATGTGTTTGTAGTTTATACTGATCAATGCTTCTTCTTTGTTTTCATAACCCCTCCCTTCGGAGTACCTCTACTTCAAGTTTATAATCCACCTCGAAGATCTCACTCTGACCATATGCCTCCTCAATGGATCGAATGATCACCTTTCATCTCATCCAATGGTCTCCATCGTTTTTGGGGTTGAAATGATCGTATGTCAGGGTTTTGGATCCCTTCTCCTCAGAGTGATTCTCTCCCCATCCAACAACTAAGATATGGCATGCACAGTCTGAGAAATCTATAGTTCTAAGACCTATTTCATCGAAAGTGTACTTTGATCCACTTCACATCAGATCTAACAACCTTACTCCAACATACTAATATCGAAATCCAACAGTTCATATTTCTCACTTGGTCATCATCCAATGGATTGATGATATCATTCAACTCAACACCTTCCTCTAATGAGTTCAAATACAACCTAATCTAGCCACTTTCAAAGTGGTGCCATATAACCAAGGGTCCATATTTACTCAACCCATCAAATCAACCCAAATCTACTCAACCCATATAAGATAGAGCATGACAAATTGGAAATGAATAAAATTCCAACTTATTGTGAAACGATGTCAAGGAAATGTGTCAATCTAAATAATAATTTAAGTATTTCAAGTTCATTTGAATTCCATATTTTACATTCAAAAAATAAGGGAAAATGGAAAATCTCCATCTTGAATCTATTCAAATGAATTTTAATCCATCCATCCATAAATAACTTAGGATGAATTTTTTTTAAAATAGTATAATCAAGTTGAATGAGATAATCCACTTAATTATTCCTCTTTATATGAAATAGACATTCATTTTTGTTACATGAACATGTATATCATCAAATATGTATTATGCTAGATTGAAAATTAAATATCCCATCTTATCTTTTTATTATTTTTAATATTTTTTTATTATAATTTTATGTATAAAAAAGTGATATAAATAATATAATTTATAATAAATAATTTTTGTGATAAAAAACATTTAAATAAAATGAAATGGAGTAATAATAGAATTATAACTAATATTGGTCTATAATAAAAATGATAAGAATAGGGGAGTCTCAAACTTCATTTATTCAAGATCAAAAATATTTTAACAAATAAATCTAATTTGATGTTAGTTACGATTTATAATGAAATCTATATATTTTGATCAATTTTATTCAAATCCTTAAAATAAAAATATAATATATATAATATTTAAAATAATATTTATATGTTTTTTTAATCAATTTTATTTAAATCTTTAAAATAAATATATAATATTTATAATAAAATTTCTGTTTTGATAATATTTATAATAAAAAATTTACGTTCTTTTCATAATATTTATAATTAAAATTTTATGCTTGGATTGAACTGTAAAATAAAAATATAAAATATAATATTTATAATATAATTTCTATGTTTTAATCTAATTTTAAAATAAATATAAAATATAATATTTATAATATACTTTATATATTTTAGTGCAATTTTTAAAGAAATCACCATTCAAAATTTCAAAAGTGATGCTATAGAGATCAATACAAACAATCGAAGATCATGTAAAGCTGCATATCACTTACTAGTGAGCGGGGCCGATATCTCATCCGTATGCCTGGGATAGGGTTATATTATGGATCTGGATAGAGAACTATAAAGTCCCATCACAACAAAAGCAATATTCTTGAACCCTGTCATATTTTTCCACGACCTTCTTGAGATTTCTATCCAGATCTGTGATGGATGCAATAAGCCTCTAAAAGTAACGATGGTCAAGATCAAGAAAGACGTGGAAAAATATGATAGGATCCTCGTACCAGTGTACATCCCATTATTTTATAGTTGGTGCATCAATGAAAATAATAACTTGATCGTTGTACTGCTGTCAAGGAGATTATGCACCCAGCACCAGAGTTAAAAATGGTCTATGGGCTGGATTGGGATATATATACAACTGGATTTGAAGCATTTCACATCCAACTATGTATACACAGTGTAGACAAGATTTATTACTGTGTATATACAGTGTACACAAGATTTATTACTTTGCTGATCACAGGAACCATCCAAATT
>SNQJ01S0000978.1:0-22509 GCA_010110895.2 Picea sitchensis
CATGCATTATCATGCATTTCAACTCCTAAAACCTTCAAATTTATGGGTTACATCAAGAACCGAAAATTTGTAGTCTAGTTGATAGTGGTAGTACTCATAATTTCATTCATAAGAGAGTGGTAGAAGAAACCCATTTTTTTGTATACCCGGTGCACAACTTTCAAATCATGATCGCTAATGGAGGTACGATGAAATGTGGAGGATAATGTGAAAATCTTAGACTCCAAATGGGAGACTAACATCTCAAACCCCATCTATTTTCCATCGATATGGGTGAGTGTGATATAGTATTGGGGGAAGAATAGCTACACACATTTGGACCAGTCACCATGTATTTCAAGGAACTCTATATGAGTTTCACTCACTCTTCGAGGGCTTCAAGAAAGCTCTCTTGAAATAGTCTTCTCTCATCGTATGGAGAAGTTATTAAAGAAGGAACACTCTAGGATTATTGCCCAATTTAATGCCATACAAGTTATGGACAACCCAACATAAGAAATCCACCTAGACTTGCAATTGATCCCTGAAAAATTCCCCTAATTCTAGGAATTCAACCACCAAATATATGTCCTTATCACCACCCTTTTTCACAAACGAATGAAATAGAAAAGATCATTCATGAGTTGTAGGAGACAAGGATCATACGTCCTAGTACAATCTCTTACTCATCACCAACTTATTGAGAGCCCAAAAATCAAGACACTTGAGAAACAACCAATTATTTGTGAAGTGCTCTAAATGTGCTTTTGGGGCTCCTAAGGTTGAACATTTGGGTTACATTGTAAGTCAGGAGAAAGTACAAGTTGATCCCAAGAAAGTGGAAACAATGCAAGATTGGCCCTATCCCAAAAATTTGAATATCTTGAGGGGATTCTTAGGACTTACAGGCTACCACAAGAAATTTGTGAAAAATTATGGCAAAATTGAAACTCCCCTAACTTCACTCCTTAAAAAGAATGCCTTTGTTTGGAGTCAGGTAGCGTCACAGGCCTTCGTTGCCTTAAAGGATTTTATGTGAACTAATTCAATATTATCGGTACCTGACTTTAATAAGACCTTTGTCTTGGAATTTTATGCTTCAAGGAGATATCTCAAAGTCGTATTAATTCAAGAAGGATTCCCCTTGGCATTCACAGCAAACAATTGTGTGATCACAATTTGGGAAAACCCACATATGAGAATGAAATGATGGCTATCCTTCATGCAGTGGAGTCTTGGCACCCATATCTCACAGGGAGGTGTTTTTAAATCAAGACTAACCATCATAGTCTGAAATACTTACTTGAACAACAATTGTCTTCACCAAAACAACATAAGTGGGTCACCAAGATTTTGGGGTATGATTATGAGATCATATATAATAAGGGGAACGAGAATGTTGTGGTTGATGTTTTATCCAAACAATTCGAGGATGGGTCACTCTTTGCCTTATCATTACCAAGTCCAGAATGGGTCGAGGAGGCACTTAAGTAATGGATATAAAACGACACTTTAAGGCAACTCATCCAACATACTCAAGTAGATCCCAACCCACCTAAAGATTATACATGGAAACAAGATACAATGTGGTATAAAGAGCACATTGTTCTAGAAAAATATTCGGCCCTAAAAAATAAAGTCTTATAGGAGCTACACTCATCACCGATATCCAGTCACTTTGGATTTCATAAAACCTATGAAACAATAATTGTGTGTTCTTCTGGGATGGCATGAAATAAGACATCCAAGACTTTGTAGCATCATGTGATGCTTGTCAAAGAAACAAGGGGATACAATGAATATACCAGAGGAATTGAAACCATTACCAATCCCAACATTGATTTGTACACACATTTCAAAGGATTTCATTGTGGAACTCCCAAAAGCAGGCAACAAAATAGTCATCATGGTGGTTGTTGATCATCTTTCAAAAGCTATTCATTTTGTGTGCTAGATCATCCTTTCACTCATTCCTTAGTGGCCCAGGCCTTCATGGATTAGATCTTTAAGATACATGGTATTCCCACTTCCATTGTCTTGGATGAGGACCACATTCACCAGAAAATTTTGGTAGGAATTATTTAAACTTCAAGGTACACATTTGAATATGAGCATTGCATATCATCCTCAAACTGATGGTAAAAAAGAAGTGGTCAACAAGTACTTATAAATATATTTGAGATGTTTTTCTTCTGAAAATACACACTAATGGGCCCAATGGATTCCCCTTGTTGAATGGTGGTACAACACCACTTATCATGGAGCTACCAAACTAACACCATATGAAGTTGTTTATGGAAAAAAACCATTTTCAATGGCATCCTATGTACCAATCACCTCCAAGGTTCATGCAGTAGACATAATACTTCACACTAGAGAATCCATTATCTGTATCCTAAAGGAAAAATGTTTATGGCACAAAATTGAATGAAACAACAAGTTAATCAACATTGATATGAACATTTTTTTAATGAAGGGGGTCAAGTGTTTCTTCATATGTATCCTTATAAACAAACATCTCTCAAAGATAAATTTCTTTAGAAGTTGGCTCCCAAGTTCTATGGTCCCTATCAAATGATACAATGCATTGGTCAGGTCTCCTACAAGTTGGCTCTCCCAACCCACTCCACAATTCATCCAGTGTTTCATGTGTTATATTTGAATAAAGTTGTGGGATTAAATTGCAAAGTGCAGACCAACCTACCAAAACTTGATGAAGAAGGTTCCATTTGGCTCCACCCAGAATTAATATTGGATACCAGAGAGTGCACGTTGTGCCAACGCACAATCAAGGAAGTATTGATCCATTGCAAATATATAAAACTAGAAGATACAACATGGGAACCGACAATGATTCTACAAAAAAATTATTTCCTTCAACTTTGAGGACAACGTTTCTTTCCAAGGGGGGTGGCATGTTAGGGTCCTACCTTAACCCCCTTACTTAGATACTTTATTAATGTATGAGGCCACCTTCCTTGAATAAGGCCCATTAAATAGTTAGTTAATAGTCACTCATTGTAATAAAGGGTACTTTTTAGTAATAAGGCCCAAATTAGTTGGTCGACACTCATTATAAGGGCCCATAGGTAGTTAAGATTTTATATGGATATCTATATGTTGAGTAGAAGGTTATGTATTGTTTTGTCAAGAATTTTTTTTGCATTTGGAGAATTGCTCTTGGAAGTTGCCCCCTTGAAGAGGCAAGTGAACATAACTCTCTATTCATATCTCTCTTTTATCTTGTGTTCTCGAGTTTTGCACTACATTTCATGTGATTTCTGTAAAATTTTGGGTTAAGTATGCTACACCATCCACCTTTCATAGCCTCGTGAACAAGTTTTTTGGCCCTTCCTGAGCAATTTTGTGCTTGTATTTGTTGATGATATGTTGATCTATAGCAAAACCTGGGAAGCACATGTGGAGCATGTTGATAAATCCATACAACTCCTTCGAGACAACCAGTTGTCCTGGAACATTCCAAACGTTCTTAGGCACTTCAAAGGAAGAATACTTGGGTTACATTGTCAACAAGGAAGGGGTGCATGTGAATCCCAATAAAATTGAACCTATGCAGGATTATCCATGCCCTGAGACCCTACAAGATATTTGTGAAGAAATATGAGAAAATTATAGCCCCCTTAACCACCCTGCTCAAAAATAATGTCTTTGTATATAATGAGGCCATCAAGTAGGCCTTTTCATATTTAAAGGGTGCCATGTGTACTACATTTGTCTTAGCCATTCTTGAGTTC
This sequence comes from Picea sitchensis, assembly GCA_010110895.2. Classification (NCBI taxonomy): domain Eukaryota; kingdom Viridiplantae; phylum Streptophyta; class Pinopsida; order Pinales; family Pinaceae; genus Picea; species Picea sitchensis. The sequence continues at coordinate 3,735 of SNQJ01S0000978.1, forward strand.
ACTAAGACTTTTGTCTTGGAAAGTGACACTTCAAATACAGTTCTTCAAGCTATTTTGATGTAATAAGGGTTCCCCTAGGTAATTACCAATATATGGTTGTGTGACAAGAATTTGGGAAAGTCCACCTATGATAAAGAGATGATGGCCATCCATCATGCAATTGATACTTGGTGCATGTATCTCATTGGGAAATGCTTCCAAATCAAGATAAATCATCATAGTTTGAAGTATTTTCTAGAATAGGGGTTGTTGTCCCTTGAATAACACAAGTGGGTCATTAATATGATTGGGTATTATTATGAGATCATATAGAATAAAGGAAAAGAGAATGTGGTGGTTGATGCTTTGTCTAGGAAATATGAGGATAGATCTCTCTTTTCTTTATCCTTACCAATACCACATTGCCTCACAAAATCCTAACAATAATTGTTTGAAAATGACATTGTGGTTCAAATCATACAAAGAATTCAGAAGGATTCCAATCCCCTTAAGGCCTATACTTGGCGATAGGATACCCTATAGTATAAAGGGCGCATTTTGTTATGCCAAATTATGCTTTAAAAGAAAGGGTATTAGACAAATTTCATTCATCATTATCGTGAGTCACTCTGGATTTCAAAAATCCTATGAACAAGCTAAGCACTCTTTCTTTTAGAAAGGAATTAAAAGGAAATCCATACTTGTTTCACTTAATGGGATGCTTGTTAAAGGAACAAGGGTGAGGTAGTGAATCCTTCGAAGACATTAAAACCACTACCAATACTAGAAACTATCTAGACTAACATCTTCATGGATTTATTGTGGACCTCCCAAAAGCAAGTAACAAATCAATTATTGTGGTGGTAGTTCACGACCTTTCCAAATGTGTTCACTTTTATTCCTTATCACACCCATTTACACCCTCCATTGTTGCCCAATTTTTCATGCATCAAATTTTTAAGTTACATGGCATGCTCACTTTCATTGTGTTGGATCGTGATCTCACATTCACCATCAAATTCTGGCAGGAGTTGTATAAACTATATGGCACATAATTTTTCTTGCTCTTTTGGAATTATCAATACAAGGGTTATATTCTACAGTTTTAATCTTATTGTCTCTTATATTTTCTTTTCCACGCTTATATTTCTCTGAATATTATTCATGTTTTGTTGTATCTACTAGTTAAGTACATTACACATCGAGTCAAAATTGAAAATGTCATCAGGTGAAAATTAAAGATGACATTGGGGATTTTTCAAAGATGTCATCGGGGATTCTTTAAGAATGTCATTGTGGATTTTCCAAAGACGTCATCAGGGATTGTTTAAAGTTGTCATTGGGGATTTTTCAAAGAATTCATCGAAGCTTTTTCAAATCTTTCATTAGGCCTTTTATTTTATTTTAAAATCTTTTAAAGCATAAGTTGAAATACCCCAATAAGTTGGCAAAGTAATTTTATAGATTCAAAACATGTAAGCTACCAAAAAAGGATTCTAGAAATGAGGCCATTGATATTCCACACCCAAGGGAGTTAATATAAAAAATAGGAAATTGCTCTTAGAATAAATAAATCAATTAAAACTAGCATCAACAAGATCCCCCTCAATTACCTAGCTTCAAAAATTTGTAACTCACTCATATGACCTCAGATTGTTGAGTCATCTTTTGTAGAGTGTAGAGGACGAATAGGCCTTTCAAACAAATGGTCACACACCCCACTCCAAAAGCTTCATAGCCTTCATAACATATGGAATGGAAGCTACCTCATGGCGGGAAATTTTGAAAGCATGTTTTCAAATAAACAAGTATAAAATTCCAGTTCTATCAATTGTGTAGAATATGAAGGCCCCAAAACCTATAGATAACTCCTTTTGGATATCAAAAGATTGTTTTGACTAGGACCACATTTTTTGTGTAAAGGCATACTTGCTTGAAAGTTTGGGTCCCATTTGGGATGGTCCTTGGTTGAAATGTATGCTTTCTTCATTCATCCTTGATTATTATATAGACGATTTTAATTATTTGATGTTAGCAAGATAACTGATTTTAATTTATGAAAAGGGTATGTTGGCACCCAATGCACTTACTACCTAGCACTTAGCCAAAATTGTTGATGATTCTACTTGAAACTCGCCTGTGAGCCATTTGATGACAACAAATAGATTTGATGACCTTCGACAATGTTGTATACAACTTTCAATCAAATCAAAGGTAGTCAAATCTGCAAGGCACAATAACAAGGACCATGGTGCATGCATTGCAGGGGATGTAGGAAAAGAAAATTTTGTGATGAAAACCAAATTTATGATGCAACTATTGTAAACTATCATAATTGCCTTCAAGAAAATAAGGGTTAGACTTGTATCCATTCGATATGATCTCATCCAACAATGCACAATAATTAATTAAATGACAAAGAATAAAGCTAAGGGTGAGCACAGTCTACTTGACGAAGCTCATTTAAAATTTTAGAAAAGTGGGGTCCCCAAATCAGTGAAATTTGGGCTAGTTGAGGCCTCAACACTTGCATGAGTAGATTTATTGGCTATGGAATAAGAAGTGAATTTGGTTATGGAATTGACTCAAGAACATGATAACTAGTGAATCCACGGTTATGGAGAAGTCTTATGAATATTGTAACCATGAATAATTGAAATGATAACCTTACAATGAAACTATACAAGTATATGACAAAACCCTAGTTGGGAATGAAACATAGCAATCACATTTTCCATGGTGACTTGGTGAGGTTCCTCAACTTGTCATTGACATGAGACTTGCTAGGAACCAAATACAAGATTCAAAAGAAGGCCTGAACTAGATGTTGGGTCATAGGATGAAATATTAACTAGTGATTCCATGATTCTGCATCCTAATGAATCCTTGGCATTCTTTAATTGAAATGCAATCATGTGGTCCCCATGGAGCCTTGACATTCTTGAATGAAATGCATTTCCTATGCATAAAATTCAACTCAAACATCATGGTTAGTGTTCTGCCTACATGTTTAGATTTATTTGCTATGTAACAAGGTAAGAAAATCCATGAAACACAATCATTATTAGTTATTCCTAGATTCACCATCCCCATGAAGCCTTGAGATTCTTCAAAAAAATGCAAGTTATCCTGGGCATAAAACCCAAATCAATCATAATGGTTAGTGTTTAGCCTACATGTGGATTTATTAGCTCTTAAGAAACAAGTGTAATAATAAGTGTGTTTGGATGTGGAATTGGCTATGGAACAAGGTAATTACCATATCCATGGTTATGCGATAAAAAATGCATTCGAGTATGATGTTGTCATGCACAATGAATTTTTAAGACATGCATGGCAAAAGTGGCAATTTTAGCATTGCCCACAAATTGTTCAAAGGAATGCCTATATGATATGTTGGTTCATGGGATGCAATCATTGCTAGTTATTCACAGATTCACCATCCCCATGAAGCCTTGAAATTCTTCAATTGGAATTTAATCATGGGGCCACATGGAGGCTTGACATTCTCTAATGAAATGCAAGTCTTGGGCATAAAACCCAACTCACTCATCATGGTTAGTGTTTTGCTTCCATGTGTGTATTTATTGTCTTTGGAACAAGGTAAGCATATCCATGGAAATCCATCATTTCTAGTTATTCCTAGATCACCATCCCCATTAAGCTTTGGCATTATTCGATGAAATGCAAGTTGTCTTTGGCATAAAACCCAACTCAATCACCATAGATAGTGTTGAGACTACATTTGCATATTTATTGGGTATGTAACAAGAAGTCCAATAAGAAGTGCATTTGGTTATGGAATTGGCTCTAGAAGAAGGTAAATAGTGGATCCATGGTTATAAAATAATAACTAAATTTTAATATGATGTTATAATTGGCAATGCATTTGTATACATATGTGCCAAATGTGGTAATTTTACAATTTCCCACAAATTTTTACAGCAAGAGAGTTGGTCACATCAGCCTTTCAAAGATCAGTTTCAGATAACGAAGATAGAATGATCGATTTTCATCATGGTTCTTTCCCCCATCATAGTATGAGAGGGATGGAATTGAGTGAGTGATAATTTCACATTCATAGTGACTTCTTGTACACTAGAAGAGAATCACTTGTCATTATGAGCTCAGTTGGATTCTGATGAAGAGGGATATAGTATTTTGGCTTCATGTTAGTCAAGCCTCATGCACTAAGTTTGGGTTAGTAGTGCTAGTTGAGTTTCATATTGACAGTTTATCCTAGCCTACTATCACATTTTAGGCCTTATGTTCATGACATCTGTTAAGGATAGAGTGCCAATCAATATCTTATCAACACACTATTGGATTAAATGCAACCTTGGTTAGGTTACTTGGAACTCCTAATATTTTGACCTTTGAGAAGGCCATACCTAGTTTAATTTTGAGTTACAAAACCCTCCCATATCACAAAAGTACATGTTTAGGTTAATTACATCATATTTCATAAAAAGTGAAAGAGTGTGCAAAATTTTCAACATTGACCCTTTTCACTAGTCGCTACATAGGTTCCCTGGAATCCAGATCTTGTATAGGATATAAAAAAGATTCTAAATTATTTTTAGAAAATACAATGGCTTTACATTGTAGTTACCACTATATTCTATCAAACAATCCCTCATTTTCCATATTCTGAGTTCATATTCCCAGTCTATGAAGTGTGCGAGTTACACACCTCTTAAGACCCAAATTTATACTTATGAATTCAGTGATAAGATTTTGTTCCAAATCAAACCTAGAAGGAAAACTAGGCCTAGTGATGATGTAACACTCTTTGGCACCTTTCCAATGGTATATCATATTCTTGGCTTTGACCCAAATATGTCAAGGATGACCTTTGGATAAAAATTAGGCCTAGCTTAAGGGCAGTGGATTGGTGACAGAGATTCAGAGTTTAGAAAGTGTTAATTTTAGACACTTGAACAAAAAATATAGAGTTTTCATGCTATATTACCTCTATCTTTCCAAATAAATATCACCTAATTATTATCGTAGATGACTCGCTTATTTCATTCACAAGTCTCCAAACTGGTTTTGAGGGTGGGGTATGGGAAACTTACATAGCATAACTTTTGAGCAGGTAAATCTATTGTTGGTAGCATGGAATAAAATTTTGAGTTGGTGTCATTTAATTACTTATCAATACCTTGTTTGCCTCATTTCCACACCATATGATTGAATGAAAACCTTTGAAAAATCAAATCACTTGTTAGCCCCACTGATAGAACTGAAGAAATAGAACACACAATATCAAGACAAGAACATTTGTGGAAAATGCCTCACGCAATATTCACTCTCTCATTGTATTCATTTTAATGATACAAATATATAATACAATAATGAAACCACCTCATTTTCTCTCACAATGGCACCTCATCGGGAGTTAAGGTAGGAGGAGGAAAAATAGGAATCTAGAAACATACTTAGGATAAAAACTATATCCTTGAATGTGAATTACATTAGGTGGTGTTTTAGGAATTCATGATTGTGTAAGAGTAAGATGATAACATTCCCCCACTCAATCATAAGTCCAAACAATAGTACCAACAATTCATCATAAATTGGTATCATCTCTAAGTCTTCATGTTGAAACTCTTGAGTTGAGCCTCAATGAAGAATTGCATGAAAACCACCAAATCTAGATGTTGAAAACTCTAGAAAATCTCACTATGTAATAATGTGAGACAAATTTCTTATAATTTATTCACTGATTTGAACTCCAATATGATGAGATAAAACCAAGAGAAATGAATTAACTACAAGTTTGGCACATCCCTGAAAATACCTGACAACTCAATCAAATGCCAAGCTACAATGGAGAAGGATCTAGTTGTCCTCTGCTAGGTCGAATGACCATCCATGTGAAAAAAATGTTCACACCAGTGCTCTAAAAATCAACATCCATGTGTGTGATTCAATTGCAAGTCATTAAACCATAATTCTGCCAAATTCTGTCATCTACAGACTACAGTTGCCCATTTAGAAAATTTGATGTATGTCTAGCATATTTGTTGTCGAAACATTCATTCTGACAAACATTTTTAATTCCATCATCAATCCCCCCCTTTGTCAACTGAAAGGATATACCACAAGTGGTTTCACGAACCATATTCACTAGATTTTTGAAATCCCCCTCTTAAGGTTCATGAGAGTTTCATTATGCTGCAATATGTGTCTTTACTTGAGTTTGAATTCTTCGGTAAGACTATAATAATCACTTGGTTTTTTATGACCACTACCAAGGGTCGATCCGCTCATAGTGAATATTTAATCTTGCATTTTTATTTCTCTTGGAACATTTGTCTAATGGATGATTTTTCTCTTGCCACAATGTTGACAAGGATGTAGATCAAACCACTGACTCTCCATGTGACCAACTCGATTGCAATGTTGTCATTTCTGATGCTCAATTTGAATAGGTGAAGTTAAAATTGTTTGAAGGAATCATGCACTGATGAAGTGGATTCATCTGGAATAATCAAGAATATGAAAGGTAACTTCCTTGTCATATCCAAGTCCTATTTTATGCTTATTATTTTGGATTTCTTCCCAAGGTCAGATGATGAGCTTCGAAAAATTATTTTGAACTTGTTGCTTTGACATTTGTGAAAGTTGATTTACTGCATGTTGTTGCATCATTGAAATGTTTTCTTCACTAAACTCAAAAGAAAAATATTGAAATTTAGGTTCATGAATAGCTTCATCTTCATTTTCATCTAGAGTTGTCTTGTTGAGGTGCTCCTACACTGAATGTTGAATAGAATCATCATTATCATCATCAAACAAAGGGTTATTATGAACAAGGACTAGTTCGGAATGTTGAAGATTATTTTGTTGAAGTTCATCTTGAAGAAGTCGAGTCTAAGTTTGAATTAGTTATCCTTTGTCTTCTGTCACTTGCAAATAAGTTAGAACATATAGAAGAGTTGTTTTGTTTAATATCACTATGTTGTCTTCAACATTGATTATTAAAGTGTTTGGTAACTCTAATAATTCTAGATTTCGCTCCATTTGAATTCGCTTACTTGCACTTTATATTCATTTGCACAGTTCACGCTCACTTGCACTTTATGTTCATTTGCACTTCACGCTTGCTTGTGCTCGCTCGCTTGAATTTTTCTTACTTAAATTCATCCGCTTGAACTTTTCTTTCTTAAATTCATTCGCTTGAACTTTTCTTGCTTAGATTCACCTGCTTGAATTTGTCATGCTCACTTGAAATTGTTTCAGCAACTTGTGATTTTTGAGTTGATGATAATGACCTCCTTATTCCATTTCAGGTAGGTCATATTACAACAAGTTGTCAATGAAATTCAAAGACTTTTTATCTGACTTTTTAAAGCACTTGTCCCTATCAATTTTGAATCAAGTACTTGTACATGCAATAACTCAATCTTAGGTATCAGGTTCAACTGAAAATGCACCCCAAAATTACAACTCAACTCAAATGAAGTTTGATTTTACACTTACAAATAAACTATTGCAAGTATATTGTTCAAAATTGATGTTGAATTGATGTTGATGTTGCTTTGTCCTTGAATGTTGATGTAATTGTCATCTTGATTGTTTGGATATTCTACGTGATTGCAGGTTCTTTGATTGTGCTTGAATGGCATGAATTTGTACATGCTTGCATTCCTTAACTGCATGTGTGTACTCCATGTGTGTATCGTCATATGACAAATTGTAAGTGTACTTATGTCAAAACTAGACATAAAACATTACATAAAGCAACCATGAAAACATTCACCACTGCACATAATGATTAATGTTCTTAGACTCCCTTATTCAATTTTAAGACAGGTCTAAGATAAAAGTGACCACCAAAAAAATTGATTTTATTATGGATATACCTTCTTATGACATCCCCCAAATACAATTAGTTCTTAAATCTTAAGAGCAATTCTCTAAATCAAGATACTCTAGTGACATAAAAGCTCACAAAACTTTTCAAAAAATTGTTCCAAACTCTCATCAATCCTTCAAACCCTTTTTTACAAAATTTCATTCACTTTTTACAAAATTTCATTTAAAAAAGTGAATGGCAAATTATTTTTTATGCTATGTATTATTATAATGCTTCACTCAAACACACCAAACAATAACCCCTTATATTTTTATGTTTATGGATTCATCGCATTGGTCATTGCTCACACTACACTCTTTACCAATTCATTATTTTCCATATATTTAGCCATGTAGTTACTTATTGATCCACAACGTTTATGTTTTTATGTGCTTTCATTCTCGGGTCTGCATTATAGTCTTGGTCAGATTTTACCTATCTATAATGGAGTAAGCTAATTCCCGTGCAATCTTTCCTCTTTTCAAGCAAAAAAAATGGGTTTGAATCCGGCTAGATTTTCAGGGGTAGTTTGAGTTCGACATGGATCAAAGTTCCATGCATTTTAGAACCTTACCTCAGGGGTTTTGCTCATTTTAAACCAATCCAGATGCTCAGAAAATCAATCAGACTTCTAAATTGGCGGGAAATTTAAAACTGAACCACCTGAAAATGTGTCGGAAAAGTAACTCGGGAGAGAAGATTGCTCCCGAGTTAGCCCACTCCATCTATAATTACCAAATAACTTAAGATATATTGGTAGGTGATGGTGATTTTCACCCAGCCCACCAGGAATCAAACCCCATCAAAATTTAGACCTGTTGTTATAAGGTTCAAAGGATAGACGCCCCCTCGAGACGTCTGGGCCCTTACTGAGTCACAAAGGATCACAACGCTAAGAGGCAAGTGGAGTTATTCAGCAAGTTGTTGTAGTTTCATGGGATGAATATGCACGTGGTATTTATTTTGCTATGCAATCGGACGATAGTTTGTGTACAATTTTGGTCAATCTGCTTTCGATGGGAGGAAGGAGTAGAACTCAAAATTTGACCGTCGTAGCCCTGGTGTATTTGGTGTAGCTGCTTGTCCAGAGGTCGCGATTGATAAAATGAGAAGCAGAGAATACAGAAAAGGAGTAGAGAAGAAATAGTATTCAATATATTGAGTATATGAGAAAAAGAGTACATAAGAAAAGGGAAAAGAGATGAGCTAAATAGGCTCAAGAAAATCAAGAACATAAAGAACCGAGTGTACAACTGTCCAGGACAGCTGGCAGTGTACAGTCGGACTGTTGAGGTTACATTATATTTAACACTCCCTCTTAAACTCAACAGTTACAAACATCAGCACTGATAATGCCCAAGTGTTGTTTCTAAAAATCAAAAATGGATTTTCATAGTGGCTTTGTAAAAATATCTACGAGTTGATCTCGTGAGCCACAGAATTTAAGTGCAATGTCACCATTATTGACTAGCTCGTGGATGAAGTGAAAGCGAGTGTTAATGTGTTTACTTTTCTTGTGAAACACATCATTTTTGGATAAATAAATTGTTGAGGTGTTGTCACAGAAGATAGGAGTTGGCTCATTTTATGTATGTTACATATCTTTCAATATTCTTCACAGCCACACAACTTGACAGGAAGTTGAGGTAGCAACAACATACTATGCCTCTGCAGAAGATATGGATACAATTGGTTGCTTCTTTGATGCCTATGAAATCAGGTTTGCGCCCAGGGGAAAAGCATGTCCTGAGGTGATTTTTCTGTCATCTAGGTTGCCTGCAAAATCGTTGTCTATGTATCCAGAGAGATGATTATCATCAGACTGAGTGTACCATAGGCCAAAGTTGAGAGTGCCTGCAGCATATCTCAGAATCCCTTTTGCTATCTTCCAGTGAGAATCTTTGGGGGATTCCATGAATCTGGAAACAAAATTGGATGCATACATAATATCAGGCCTAGTTGTTGTAAGATACAACAAACTACCTACTAAAATTTTGTACAGGGTGGAGTCCACTGTTCATCTTGCTTGCTCAATTTTGTGCCTAGGGGTATAGGGGTTTCGGTTGGATTGCAATCTTCCATGCAGAATCTTTTGATGATGTCTACTCCATACTTTTGCTGACAGACAAAAATGCTTTTGGTTGATTGATCAACCTCAATTCCCAAAAAATATTTCATTATGCCAAGATCTGTCATCCCAAACTCAGATTGCATGGCATGTGTAAAACTGGTTAACTCAAGATTTCTAGTATATATCATGTCATCAACATATAAACATACAATCAGAATTTTACCCTGTTGATCTGTTTTGGTGTATAAAGTTGGCTCATTTTGGCTTCTGCTGAAACCAATTTTGATCAGGTAAGTGTCAATTATGTTGTACGAAGCTCTTGGAGCTTGCTTTAAGCCATATAAGGCTTTCTTCAACTGATACACTTTGGTTGGATACTCTTGGACTTCAAATCCAGGTGGTTGATCGACATAAACTTCTTCTTCTAAGAACCCATTAAGGAAAGTTGACTTGACATCCATCTGGTATACTTTCCATTTGTGTTGGTCTTCTATGGCCAAGAGAATCCTTACAGTTTCTAATCTTGCTACTGGAGCAAACGTTTCACCATAATCAGTACCTGGTTGTTGTGAGAATCCTTTGGAAACAAGTCTTGCCTTGTGTTTTTCAATCTGTCCCTTTTCATTGAGTTTAGTTTTGTAAACCCACTTGACACCAATACTCTTCTTGTTTCTGGGTAGATCAACAAGATCCCATGTCTTGTTTTTCTCAATGGAGTCAATCTCTTGGTTCATGGCTTGAACCCAATGTGGATCATTAGTTGCTTCTTTAAAAGATGTAGGTTGACATGACATTAATGTAAAAAGATTGTGATGTTCAATGTCATCCAACTGCTGATGGATTTCTCTCAAACTTCGAGTTCTCTGATTTTGAAGTTCAGAGGATGAGTCTCTGCTTGAAGTTGAGTTATCCTGAGAATTTTTAGAATGTCCTTGTACCTTCAGTCTTGGAAGAGCAGGCTGATGTGTTTGTTGTCTTGAATTCTCTGTGTCTTCAGGAAGTGACATCAGTGGATCATGACTGTCCATTTGTTGATTTCCAAACTCATTCCAGAACTGATTTTCAAGAAATTTTACATCTCTACTGAGGATTAGTTTCTTTGAAATTGTATTGTAGAGTCTGTAGGCCTTGGATGTTTCATTGTAGCCAATAAAGATGCATTTTTCACTTCTATCATCAATTTTCTTCCTTAATTCGGAAGGTATGTGAGCGTATACCATGCATCTGAATGTCCTTAGATGAGCAACATTTAGCTTTGTGCCACTCCATGCTTCTTGAGGGAACTTCATCTTGAGACTAGTGGTTGGAGATCTATTCAGGAGATAAGTTGAGCATGCTACTACTTCAGCCCAAAATGTATTTGACAGACATTTCTCTTTGAGAAGTCTTCTTGCCATGTTCATTATTGTCTAATTTTTCCTTTCAGTCACTTCATTTTGTTGTGGAGTATACATGGTTGTAGTTTACATGATGATGCCTTGTGATTTGCATAAATTTGCAAATTCTTTGGAGCTATATTCTCCTCCTCCATATGACCTGATTGCTTTTACATATTCGCCACTCTGTTTTTCAGCTTCAGCTTTGAATTCTTTGAACTTTGCAAAAGTTTCAGACTTATGTCTAAGAAAGTAGATCCAAATTTTCCTGCTAAAGTCATCAATAAACGTTAAAAAATAAACACTACCACCTATTGAATCTGTTTGCATTGGTCCACATAGGTCAGTGTGAACTAGTTCTAAGTGTTGTTTGGCTTGAGTGGAGGACTGTGGAAAACTAGTTCTCTTATGTTTTCCTAGAATGCAAGACTCACATGGGGGATTTTCCTCTTTGAAAATAGGGAGGCCTTTGACCGTGGAGTGCTTCTGTAGAATACTTAGACTCTGAAAGGGTATATGTCCAAATCTTGTATGCCAAACTAAGGTTTCATTTGGGGTGGATGTACTTTGTGCATATGATTTGATCAGATTTGCAGTTCTGAGGGTCAGGGGAAACATCTTATTCTGCGTCATGTGGATTTTAGAAAGCAATTTTATGTTGGGGCTTTTATCATATATCCTGCATGATGCTCCTTCAAAAAGTACCTTATAGCCATGTTCAATGAGTTGTCCTACACTTAACAGATTATGTTTCAGATCTAGAACATGATAGACATTGTTTATGTCTATCTTTACATTTTGTTAAGTAAGAATAGGTACAACTCCTTTTCCTTGAACTTTGACTAAGGAATCATTTCCAAGTGTAATATCAGAGGAAATTGAAGAATCAATGCATGAAAGTAAATCTTCATTACTTTTCATGTGATTGTTGCAACCATTGTCCAGCAACCAGAGATCTTTATGTTGTTCTTCAGTCTTGTGACATGAGATAAACATACCTCCTGAGGTTTCTCCTATATGATTTGAGACATGTGCTCTACCTGAGAGATGAACTGCTTGCTTCTTCCAGCATTCAGATTCATAGTGTCCAAAATTTTTGTAGTAGTAGCATTGTATGCTAGATTTGTCATATGATCTTCTCCCTCTGCCTCTTTGAGGCTGGAAATACTGATTCTGGTTTTGTTGTCTGTGACCTCCACTTGAATGATGGTTACTTGTAATGCTCCCTCTTCCTTGGTGACCTCTGCCTCTTTCTCTGCCTCTCTGTCTATTGAAGGAGAATTGAGTTTTGAAGGCATTGGTGATTGACTCATCTGTGAGATGCAGTCTGGTCTCGTGTGTCAACAGGGAACCCATTAGTTCATCTGTTGAAAGATTTGATAGATCCTTGGATTCAAAGATTGTTGTAACGACCATTTCGAATTTCTTTGGTAAACTTCTAAGGATTTTCTCAACAATGTGTTGATCAGGGATGGCTTCACCAGTCAATCTGATCCAGTTTACTAATCCCATGACTTTGGTCATAAACTGATCAACATTTTCAGACTCTGACATTTTTAAAGTCTCAAAGTGTGTCCTCAAGGTATGCAGTTTGACTGTTTTGACCCTATAATTTCCTTGGTAGGCTGATTTAAAGATGTCCCAGGCCTGTTTTGAAGTAAAAGTGCTTGTGATTTTTTAGAAAATCGAGTCATCCACTGAATTTTGAATCCATAAGTTTGCCTTATTTTCTTTGTTCCTTTGTGTTGCCTGAGCAGTTATAACTTATTTGTTGGTTGGTCATGGCAGCAAGGTCTACTAGATTTGGTTCCACATATCCAAGATCCACTGGATCCCAACACTCTTGTGCTTGCAAGAAGGATCTCATTCGAAGAGACCAAAACTCGTAATTCTTTCCAAGAAGAATCGGTCCTTGAGTTGGTCCTAAATTGCTCGAGGTGGCCATCTTTGAAGAAAAAAAAATTGATAACAAAGAATTGTTTAAAGATTTGTGTGCTTACTTGTTTCCTGCACGTAAAACAGGTCTGCGAAGTTCTCTCAGTGACTTTGGACCGAAAAATGTGGGGTAGACCACTTCTTTAGCTTCCCATGTGACTGTGGGCTGAAAAACCAGGTGATTCGGACTTTCGTGCTTCGGTCGTTTTGACGCTGAGGATATATGTGCCTTCGAATAACCGAATTACCGAATCACAAATTTGCTTCAAGATCAACGATCCTCGTTGATTTGAGATTTGCGACGGGGATCTGTGATGTAGCTTATCTCCCTTCGCTAGATACCCAAAATGTCGATGACCACTTATGTCAGATCAACGATTCTGCTTCTTCCTACGATCAATGGTCTAGATCGTGTCAGGATTTCGCGTATCGTGACTTCCAGGTCACAACTTCCTTCACATTCCCGACTTCTGAAATGTCGATATTTCATCCAAATCTGAGGGTTCACATTCCTCTAGATCTAACGGTCCATATTTCGTTGGGATTTCGCATATCGGGATTTCACGTATCGCGAAGTCGAACGACTTTTCACCTTCGTTCTCCCGATCCCCGAAATGCCGAAATTATCCTTGGACAATCAACAGTTGAGATCTCTCCTCAATCAACGACTCAAATTATATCGCGATTTCGCGTGTCGCGAGTTCTCAGAACTCTCGACTCTGATTTCTCGATAGCTGAAATCGCGATGGCGTTGGATCGACGGTCCAGATCTCTCCTCGATCAACCGCTGGGATCTTTTCGTGATTTCACATTTCGTGAGTTTCACGAATTTTCCATTTGACTTCCCTAAGTCGTGAGTCAGCGAAATGTTGATCGCTCACCACGCGTCCCTCCCGATGAACGGTTAGAATCGATGTAGCTCTTCCCTTGCAAATCCTCCGATGTACTGTATCTCTGCCACGTGTCCCCTGATGATGGACGATCCCAATAATTTTGGGACTTCGGGAGACTTGTCTCCTTTTCAACCTTTGCACGAAATCGCTGAATACACGAAATTTCGAAAAGCTTTGGCGGTTAAAGCCTGCGCACCTTTTCTTGATCTGACGGTTGTTGTAGCTCTCGCCTTCATCTGACAGATGAAACTCGTTCACCTTTTCTGCGCTTTCCTCTTCCTTTCTAAGCTTGATTAATGGCTCATATTGGTTAGCGGAACTGATCTTACAGCTGCGTCTGCTTGTCCTTTTCTGCTTTAGCGTGTCCTTTGCTTCTTCTGCAAAGACTTTCTCCTAAAGAAGGAAATTTGTGAATATTTCACGAATTGGAAAGAATTTCACAAATTCTTTAAAGAACTCGCGTATCTTTAATTGTTTCTACCTTCTGCAGCTGTGTTTCGCGAATCTTTCATGGATCTTTAAATTCTCACGATTATTTATTGTTTCTTCCTTCTACAACTTATGTTTCCTCGCACTTGTTGTCTGCAACGATATTTTGAGCGGACTGGCGAACTTCTCTCCAAGCTTTGTGAAGAATATACGTCCCATGCTCTCGTTGACAGTTTAAGCTATGCGCTTCTTAGGATCGGGCTGCTCTCCAGACTGTGTTAAGAGGCTTACTTCTGAAGCTCTGATACCATGATAAAATGAGAAGCAAAGAATACAAAAAAGGAGTAGAGAAGAAATAGTATTCAATATATTGAGTATATGAGAAAAAGAATACATAAGAAAAGGGAAAAGAGTTGCGCTAAATAGGCTCAAGAAAATAAAAAACATAAAGAACCGAGTGTACAACCAGCTGGTAGTGTACAGTCACACTGTTGAGATTACATTATATTTAACAGCGATACCGATGGTGGGCATGGAGGATCACAATGGATTATAACCGGGGAGCCCCATGTATTCTCGACAGAGGAGCGAGCACCAATTCGTCATCGTCTTCATCCAAGTCCGCAGCCCATCCTGCCATCGTCGCTCATCATAACCATGTCCGCTCTGGATCCACCACGCTCTTCAACGTCAAGAGAACTCAGAATTATGCCACGAAGGCCTTCGCCCAGCACCTCTCCCAGGTCATGGCCTCTCAGTCCAATGATGAAGATGATATGCCCTTCCGATTTAAGAAGGAAGAACAATGAACACCAATCTTATTCCATCACCCAGGATTTGATTTATTTGCATTCATGGACGAGATTATCAGCACAAAATCAATCAATAACAAGAATATAATAGTCACAGGCAGTAATATTCTGGAAAAAGAAAGAAATAAAAAAAAGTGATTCAAATATGCTGACAATTTAGTTTTATTAACCAACCTTCTAGTTGACATCGCGGCTTCCATTCCCAATGTGAAAACTCGACAAACGTCATGTGGAATCGGTTCTTCCTTGCTTACAAAAAATATTACATATGATCACATGGAGATCTCACTGGTCCAACGTACAATGCCAGCAATTTTGGGCAGTGTTATTAGATTTGCACATCTCTTTTCATTTTAGATCTACAATGACTTGCTTCAGATCTGAAAATTTTATATAGGTAAGTCTATTCAAAGGTAGCACTCACAAGATCAAGAGATTAGTATGCAGACAACAACTAAATTTCTCTTCTCACAACAACATGGAACAATCCTCTTCTCATGTAGACAACAACACCAATACTTCCAAACAACAATCACTACCATGGATCTTAAGACTACTCGACTTTTAAGAACTATAAGAGGCTTTGATACCAATTGAAGAAATAGAACACACAAGATCAGAACAAGAACTTTCATTAAAAAGGCCTCAAGACATATTCACTACAATTTCTCATTGTATTCATTTTAATGATACAAATAATACAATAATGAAACCACCTCAATTGCTCTCACATTGACACCTCATTAAGAGAATAGGAATCTAGAAAAACACTTAGGATAAAAACTATATCCTTAAATGTGAATTACATTAGGTGGTGTTCTAGGACTAAATGATTGTATAAGAATAAGAGGCTAACAAGAACCATGTAGGATCAAATGTCAAATTGAACTATTGAGAAGTATTCACTAAGAAATTATCAATGGTTTGCTCCATGTCTCACTGTGCTTCTATTTGATCTCACTAGTTCCTTTGGTCAAATTTAGTGGAAAAGAATCAAAATGCATTTAATTCCAATTTGGTATGCATTTTGAGGAAAAATTATAAACATTAATTAAAATTTTGAAAAAAAAATAGAAAGGGAAAGGGCATGCACAAGCCACATTGCCTTGATATGCAAAAAAGAAAAGCATTTAATATATATATAGCTTTGATCTCTTCCCAAGCCTCTTTTTCTCCTTTGTTGGCTTGAGATTGGGGCTCTAATTCAAGGGTGACCATGGACGAATTCAGTGTAGGTGGGTCTCCCACTAAGATTGAGTAGGTACCCCTAAAAATTCCTCAATTTCCTCTAAAATTATAGTTGGTTCATGGCTTCTAAATTGTTGGTTGCATGGCCCTTGGGGATGTAGATCAGTTGGTGATAGAGTGCACTGTTAAGGCACTCCTTGTGACGTGTATCGTTCTTGGGGGTGTGTGGTGTGTTGATATTATGGTAGCTACGAGAGGTATTAACCTCCACATGTAACCTTTGGCAAGACTAGAATATTCTGGGAAGCAAGGGAAACCCTAAAACATTGGATAATAACCTTAGGAGACAAGTCGACTCAAGAGAATATTTAATATTGAGTTATTAGCCTCCAGAAAGAGAATTTGGCCCAGTCAAGTGAGATAGAGCAATATAAATAGAGGGCGCTAGATCTCATTTGTCACTCTCACACTCACAACTGCATAAGGACTAGTGGTGCGCAAGTTTGGAGAGGGAGTGCAGTTGCTTCTGCTGCAACTGGCATCTTGGTTATCGTTTGGACTTTCTCTTGGTTATGGTTTGGAATTTTTGCTTGGTTTCTAGTTATTCTTTCTTAGTGCGCTACCCTTGGAGAAAGGTTCACTACCCTTGGTTGGCTATTGGTCTGCTACCAGAATTGTTCTCTCTGTCAAGGTTAAGGTGCTTGGGGGTGGCCTTTGTGTCTATGTTTGGGTGACAATATTGTTATATTGTCTATGGAAAAATGAGAAAATCCCTTTATTTCTAACAGGTTATGGACCCACTCTATCTTCAGACAGTCTAACCACTGGAAGATAGATGGGGAAGTTATTTGTTAAGCTCGTTATGGCACCAGTTACAGCTGCAATTAGGTTTTTTGATTATGCAGCTACAACAAAACCTAACCCTTATGTTTGGGCACTTCTAGTGAAGCATTTGACCTAATTCCTTGACATCCTAGTGCGCCCTATCCTACCGCACCTCTTGGTACTCTCAGCGAGCAAAAATTTCCGGTTTGAATCTTTGGTCAAGGTAAAGTCAAATTTTGACTGGTCAAGGTCAAAAGTTGATTGGTCAAAGTCAAATTCAAAGGTTGACTTCTGGTCAAATCGATTTTGTGGTCAAAGTTGAAATTTTAGAGTTTCTAGCTTGTTCTAATCATTCAATCTTCTGATTGAGTTTCTAATCTCTTCTTGTCAATATGGTATCTAGTTTCAGATTGGAAGACAAGTTGGATGATGCTACAAGGTTTCAAAGGTATGCACTTGTATATGCTATCTAAGTTATATTATCTAGCAAAACATGAGTGTGTTTGTAGGGAAATTACTAGAGATCTTGTCCAAGTTGTAATCTTGGATTCAGTGCATTCAGAAGAACAAGTGCACCCTCCATAGCAGTTAAGGCTTCGGGTTCTAGGTTTGATTAAATTGTTAAGCTTCAAATTTGTGTATATCAAAGGTGATAGTTCCTAGATCACAAATTGTGAATGTAGTCTTTGAAAGATTCTATTATTGCTAAGTGTAATGAATACTCGATTGCATATGAATACTATTGATAGATGCTTATTATACGTATTTGAAAATATGAACTAACACCTACTCTAGGAGATATTTCTTGTTCTTGTTCTCATACTAGATCATCTTACTAATGCTACCAAGAAACTATCCTTCATACGAAAGATGTTGTATCGGAAACACGGTTGTTCTTGTTGTCTCGGGCGGGTTATTTCATGAAGGCTATCATGACGATGTCTTTCCAGGCAGGTACCCTTGTGAAATATGTTTGTGGAAATTTTCATAGAATAAGTTTATAAGGATGACACAATACTTGCAACAACTGCTAGATGGGCAACAATTAAAACAGATAGAAACAAACTTAAAGAGACTCAAAAGAGTCAGACACGAAGGAAGTCATAAATCATAAGGAAACCAGAGTAGGATTGTGATACTTTGTAGAAAGAAAATAGAGATGCAGTAGACAGAAACATGGACTATCTCAGATGGAACGAGTTGATCATAGAAATCCAATAGAAGAGAATGCATATTTCTCATTCAGGAATGAAGCTGGGATTAGGAGGGAGATAATCCCCAACGATATGATCCATTGAAGAAGAATATGTTAAGACTATGAAGTATCCATCCATGTTCTTCATTGGAATTAGTAGCCATGATAAGCAACATGTGTTCAAATTGACTCTAGAAGAAGTCTTCTT
>SNQJ01S0000978.1:22519-40880 GCA_010110895.2 Picea sitchensis
ATTGTTAAGCTTCAAATTTGTGTATATCAAAGGTGATAGTTCCTAGATCACAAATTGTGAATGTAGTCTTTGAAAGATTCTATTATTGCTAAGTGTAATGAATACTCGATTGCATATGAATACTATTGATAGATGCTTATTATACGTATTTGAAAATATGAACTAACACCTACTCTAGGAGATATTTCTTGTTCTTGTTCTCATACTAGATCATCTTACTAATGCTACCAAGAAACTATCCTTCATACGAAAGATGTTGTATCGGAAACACGGTTGTTCTTGTTGTCTCGGGCGGGTTATTTCATGAAGGCTATCATGACGATGTCTTTCCAGGCAGGTACCCTTGTGAAATATGTTTGTGGAAATTTTCATAGAATAAGTTTATAAGGATGACACAATACTTGCAACAACTGCTAGATGGGCAACAATTAAAACAGATAGAAACAAACTTAAAGAGACTCAAAAGAGTCA
This sequence comes from Picea sitchensis, assembly GCA_010110895.2. Lineage (NCBI taxonomy): Eukaryota > Viridiplantae > Streptophyta > Pinopsida > Pinales > Pinaceae > Picea > Picea sitchensis. Next base: position 22,991 of record SNQJ01S0000978.1, read on the forward strand.
GACACGAAGGAAGTCATAAATCATAAGGAAACCAGAGTAGGATTGTGATACTTTGTAGAAAGAAAATAGAGATGCAGTAGACAGAAACATGGACTATCTCAGATGGAACGAGTTGATCATAGAAATCCAATAGAAGAGAATGCATATTTCTCATTCAGGAATGAAGCTGGGATTAGGAGGGAGATAATCCCCAACGATATGATCCATTGAAGAAGAATATGTTAAGACTATGAAGTATCCATCCATGTTCTTCATTGGAATTAGTAGCCATGATAAGCAACATGTGTTCAAATTGACTCTAGAAGAAGTCTTCTTTGAAAAGAAGCCTTGAATATCCTTCGTTGACCATCTACATTTATGTTCCTATGGAAGAATATTGGAGCCTTCGGGAAATAAGGGCATGTAATCTGTAGAAGATTCCATGGACTCCAACATTAAATATAAACATGAGGAAGAACATGAATATTCCAAGAAAGAAAGAAAAGTCAGAACAACCAATTGAACCAGTTTGAACCCACTACAAGCATTCAAGCAAAAGGAATGGAAGGAATTTGCGATGAATAACAATGTATGTGAGAAATTAAGCATTGATAGCTACAAGGCGAGACTCGAGGATAGAGGGTTCTCCCAGTAGGAGGGAAAAGACTACGATGACGGCTTGTTCTAGTAACTAGATATACCTCTACCTAAGCCATTGTATCTTCTGCAGTATCCATGGGTTGGAGTTTACATCATATGAATGTAAATATTGTTCTTCTCAACAGAGTAATTGAAGAAGAAGTGTATGCAGAGCAACCTCAAGGTTTTGAGGTATACCAGAAGAGACCCTTGTATGAAGATGGAAGAAGACCTTGTATGGATTCAAGCAAACTTGGTGTAGAGCCTCTCATGTACAACAGAAGCGTGGTGAAAACTTCCTATGAAAGAGGAAGTATATAAAATGGTTCTTCAGAAGTCCAGGATGATGGATTGCAAATCCATGGAAAACTCTTATGATGACAGATTTTAAGCCGGATATTTTCCTTGTGGGACGTTTGAGTTATGATATACAGTTGCATGGATTTATCAATTCAGATTGGGCAGGGGGTGCAGATGACAGAAGAAGTGTTCCTTGGATATGTTTCAGTTTGAGTTGTGCCACGATGTTATGGGCTAGCAGGAAACATAAGTTTGTTTCACTCAGCACTGCAGAACCAGAGTATATTACAATTTGTGATGCTTGTATGGAAGCGGTGTGGCTCCGTAAGTTGGTTTTTGGATTGTCTGATCAGGTGTTGAATTCGACCATGATATATTGTGATGATCAGAGCTATGTGAAGATTTCAGAGAACCCTGTGTTCCATGATAGGTCGAAGCACATTGAGATCAAGCATTATATTCCCCGTGATAAAGTCCAGAGGGGAGAAGTGGTTCTCCAATATATCTCCACAAATGAGCAGATCGCAGATATTTTTCTAAATCCTTTGGCCAAGATGAAAAGATTGCGTACTTAAGGGACAAGTTGGGGCTCGTGGAGACGAATTCCTTATTGAAAAAGGAAGAGATTACTTCCAGGTTGGGAGAGAGCACTAATATGTTATTGATTTATGGGCAGTCATTTGCCAGTTCAGAAAATGGTCCAGGTTGGGCAGTCACCCGCCAGTCTAGAAAGTCGCACAAGATTTCTGACGGACAGGCATTTTCCAGTTCGAAAAATGGTCTAGATCAAACAATCATTTTCGTAATGAAAATGGTCCAATATATTTTTGATGCACCATGGACAGCAATTCCCCTCATGGCAAGTGTGGGGGAAATGGTCTAGGACAGTCATTCTTCCTAGCAGTTACTCTGAGTAGTGGTCAAGTAGAATAGTTTGCTTCATTGGAAAGTCATTCTTTCGAAGTTCACAGTTGTGAGAAGTTTTGAAGAATGGTCCATTTCGTAGGTTGGTGCAAGACAGTCATTTCCATAGAAAATGGTCCAGACAGTCATTCCCTAGGGAAGACTCATTCTCTCCAGATTGCACTGTGATTAGTGTCGGAGGACTGGCCCAATTAGGTGAATGATCCAGGTTCATAAATCAGGGGCAGGCATTCCCTAGGGTAGACTCATTCATTTCCATAGGAAATGGTCCAGACAGTCATTCCCTAGGGCAGACTCATTCTCTCCAAGTTGCACTGTGATTAGTGTCGGAGGACTGGCCTAGTTAGGTGAATGATCTGGGTTCAGCAATTAAGGACAAGAATTCTATGATAAAGTCCAGAGGGGAGAAGTGGTTCTCCAGTATATCTCCACAGATGAGCAGATAGAAGATATTTTGGTAAATCCTTTGTCCAAGATGAAAAGATTGTGTACTTAAGGGACATGTTGGGGCTCGTGGAGACAAATTCCTTATTGAAAAAGGAAGATATTACTCCCAGGTTGGGATAGAGCACTAATATGTTATTGATTTATGGGCATTCATTTGCTAGTTCGGAAAATGGTATAGGTTGGGAAGTCACCCGCCAGTCCGGAAAGTCACACGAGATTTCTGACAGACAGGCATTTTCCAGTTCGGAAAATGGTCTAGATCGGACAGACATTTTCGTAATGAAAATGTTCCAATATATTATTGATGTACCATAGACATCAATTCCCCTCATGGCCAATGTGGGGGAAATGGTCTAGGACAGTCATTCTTCCTAGTAGTGACTCTGAGTAGTGGTCAAGTAGAATAGTTTACTTCATTGGGAAGTCATTCTTTTGAAGAATGGTCCATTTTGTAGGTTGGTGCAGGACAGTCATTTCCATAGGAAATGGTCAAGACAGTCATTCCCTAGGGCACACTCATTCTCTTCAGGTTGCACTGTGATTAGTGTCGAAGGACTGGCCCAGTTAGGTGAATGATCCAGGTTCATCAATCAGGGACAGGCATTCCCTAGGGTAGACTCATTCATTTCCATAGGAAATGGTCCAGACAGTCATTCCCTAGGGCAGACTCATTCTCTCCAGGTTGCACTGTGATTAGTGTCGGAGGACTAGCCCAGTTAGGTGAATGATCCGGGTCAAACAATCAAGGACGAGAATTTTGTGATAAAGTCCAGAGGGGAGAAGCGATTCTCCAGTATATCTACACAGATGAGAAAATAACATATATTTTGGTAAATTATTTGTCCAAGATGAGAAGATTGCGTACTTAAGGGACAAGTTGGGGCTCGTGGAGACAAATTCCTTATTGAAAAAGGAAGAGATTACTCCCAGGTTGGGAGAGAGCACTAATATGTTATTGATTTATGGGCAGTCATTTTCCAGTTCGGAAAATGGTCCAGGTTGGGAAGTCACCTGCTAGTCCGTAAAGTCACACAAGATTTCTGACGGATGGGCATTTTCCAGTTCGTAAAATGGTTTATATCGGACAATCATTTTCGTAATGAAAATGGTACAATAGATTGTTGATGTACCATAGACAGCAATTCCCCTCGTGGACAGTGTGGGGGAAATGGTCTAGGACAGTCACTCTTCCTAGCAGTGACTCTAAGTAGTGTTCAAGTAGAATAGTTGACCTCATCAAGAAGTCATTCTTTCGAAGTTCACAGTTGTGATAAGTTTCAAAGAATGGTCCATTTTGTAGGTTGGTGCAAGACAATCATTTCCATAGGAAATGGTATAGATAGTCATTCCTTAGGGCAGACTCATTCTCTCCAGGTTGCACTGTGATAAGTGTCGGAGGACTGGCCCGGTTAGGTGAATGATCCAGGTTCAACAATCAGGGACAGGCATTCCCTAGGGTAGACTCATTCTCTTATCAGTTCTTGGGCTTGATTTTCATCAACGCATCTCAGTAGTATACCATCATAATTTCTCTTGAATAGTATGTCAGCAATCAACAAATATTGATTTGCCTTCATCTTCAATTTTCTTCGATCCTTGGGGTTCATGGTGACAGGAAATTGCCCAGACCTTAAGTAGAATATGATATCACCATACCATTCTGAATCATCCAATGGTCCTCCGATTGAAATTGAAATCATTATGTCGACCGAATATTCGTTCGCAATGAGATTTCATAAACCTTGTCCTTTGATAGCTTTTAAAGGTTTAATATCGATATCATATTCTTGTATCTTCGCCAACCAGTTATCCCATTTTCCTTCTCTCAATTGTTGATTTAGCAACATCTTCACTGGTGATGAGGGAACATAAGAAATGACATGAGAGTTCAATATGTACGTCTGAAAGTGTGCTACTTCTTTTACAAGAGCCAAGGCCTGCTTCTCTAGTTCTGAATACCTCAACTCATAGTCATGTAGGGTTTTTCTCGTGAAACTTATTGGGAGTTCTTCTCCTTTTATATTCTTCTGAGTAAGAATGGAGGCAAGAATTGTCTCTGTAGCAAATGAATAGATTATGAAATCTCTTTGAAAGTATGTACTAATGAGGACAGGAGCAGTGGTGATTGATCCTTTGATATTATCGAACGCCTCTTGAGTATATGTTGTCCATTCAAATCGTTGCTCCTTTTTCAGCAACAAATTGACCGGCTTTACGATACTTGCATAGTCATGAACAAATCTTCACAAAAAATTAATCTTGTTGAAAAATGATTGGAATCCCTTCTTGGATGTCAGGGGTTTGAGCTCGTTGATTGATTTAACTCTTTCCAGATCAATGTAAATCCATTCCTTTCATACAATATGGCCCAACAGTTTTCCTTGAGTCACAGTGAACAAGCATTTCTTTGGATTCAGAGAGACACCATATAATCTACATCTTTCAAAAACCTTTCTTAAATGATGGATATGATCATCCCTTTTCTTTGAATGCATTGTCAGGTCATCTTGATAGTCTTCCATAAACTTTCCTATCAACTCGTTGAATGCATGATCCATGGCCCTCTGGATTGTGGCTCTAGTGTTATTCAAGCCAAAGGGCATTCTAGCATATGCTTATGTCTCCCAAGGTGTGATAAATGTTGTCTTCGCCCTTTCTTCTTCAGCCACCAAGACTTGATTATATCTGGAGAAACCATCCAACATGGACATGCAAGCCGATCCAGTAACTTGCTAGAGAAGGAACTCCATATTAGGTAAAGGAAAGTTAGCATTTATGCTTTCTTTGTTAAGGTCTCTGAAGTCAACACACATCCGGATTTCCCCAGTCTTTTTTCTTACAATTACAGAATTTGAAAGCCATTCTAAGTGTCTAATGGGATAAATTATTCTTGCCTTCTTCAATTTCTCTAATTCAATCTTTACCAAGGGTTTCAGCTTGGGATTCATCATCCTTATTTGTTGCTTCACTGGATTTGCTCCTTCCCTTAAAGGAATGATATATTGGAATATAGTTTTATCATAAGATTTTAAATCACCATACGTCCAAGTGAACACATCGATATATTCCTTGAATAAGGAAACATATTGATCAAATTCCTCAGTGGTGCAATCAATTCCCAAGTTGACATATTTCAGGGAACTATCAGTTCCAATATTGAATTTTCTCATTTCTTGCACCTTTCGAATTGAAAATTCTTCAAGGAGATTCTTAGCATGATCATCTTTCGTAAAAAGAGATTTGGATTGTATACAATCTCTGGGGACAATAGATGAGTGATCGTCTTCTTCATCATCATCATTTAACAACAAAAAAATTGCAGTTGTTTATTGTTCTCAAATACTTGCAAGTATTCAATGTTATCGAGCACAGACGATCGGAAAGCTCTTTCTACTTGGAAATATGTTTTGCTTTGGACATCGTCTGGGTTTGACAATGAGGCCGCCAAGGCTAGTGAATCTACCTTGTGATTCATGTCCCTTGGGATGAAAGAAATGTTGAAAGAACTAAAACATTCCATCAATTAGTTAACTCTTTTGAAATATAACTTAAGTCTTACCTTTTTTATTTTTTATCTCTGGTTAACCTGATTCATGACAATCTATGAGTCACCAGTTACAATTAGATGTTCTATTTTCATTTCATGTGCGAATATCATCCCCTGAGTCAAAGCTTCATACTCTGTCTCATTATTAGTGCATGAAAATTCCAGTCTCACAACATGTGGATGCATAATCTTACTTGGACTTAAAAGAAAAATTCCCACTCCATTCCCAGACCTTGAACAGACTTCGTCGAATGACATCCTCCAGTAGCCTTCAAACAAACACCCTCGATTCTCCGCGTCTTGAACTTTCTCTAGGATCTTGTTATGCTCTATGTCTAGGATAACATAGTTTCCAATCCCGGCATCTATATAATCCTTCATCAATTCATTGTCCTTATTCTTGAATGAGAAGGGATTTCTAGTTCATGAGGTACCTTAATCATTACTCCTTCTTTGTCTGGTAGCATCATACAACTTCCATTGTTCATTATATATCCTTCAATCATAGACGTCCAGTCTCTTCCCATCACAACTCCATATGTTGAGGGAAGGTCTACCACAATAATATCGAAAACCATAATGATATGGGGGGTTGTTGTAATCCAGGCATAAAAATCTTGATTTCTCCATAAGCTGTCACTTTTCTAGAATCAATTGCATATATGCTTTCACCGGTTTCATAATACTTGGTGCTACTCATGCCCAATGCCTCCATGACCACCAGTGGCATGATATTGTTTGTTGCGCCAGTGTCAACTAAACAATTATGTAGAGCAACATTATGATTTTTAATAGAAATGTAAAAGGGAGGAATTTTACCTCTCAGCTTAACAATTGACTAGCTAGGGATTTGTTTAGGATTGGTAACAACAGCTTTTTCTCTTTCAGATGAATCATCCAACAACTTCAAAATGTTTTCTCTTTGCTGGGGAATCTTCACCACTTCTGTAAAGGGTAGGGTTATCCTTAATTTACTCAAATCCTCTGCAACATTATATGTCATTTGAGTGGAGTTTGGCATCATTTGTTGCCTTTCCGTCACTTTCTCATTTGCAATTTTCTCATTGGTTTTTTCTTTTATTTTTGGTTCTTTTTATCAGAGTCTCCTTTATTTTTAGTTCTATTTACAAATCCTCTTGTCTCGGCGACGTTTTCTTTCGAATTGGGATCATTGTCACCCTCTTCAAAAATATACATGGGCGTCTCACATCCGTCCATTTGCACGGTTTCGGAGCTTTCATCAGGTGAGTAATGATTTTCCTGCTCAATTAATTGCTTGTCATAGACATCATCCAAAACAACCTCATTTGGAGTAGGTTGTCTGGGAACCCGTGGTCTTTGCAGATTATCCGCGTTCTCAAACCTCACTTTGTTTTCTGGGGGAGGGTTCCTTCTTTGCTCTGGGATTGGCATTCTTGGATTTGGCATGTAATTGTCTCCCCTTCTCAGTCTCGTTATCTCGTTCTACATTTTCTCGATAGTTCTATTCATCTATGCAATTTCAATTTTTTGCTTCGTTTCCTGTGCCGCCATAGGGTCAACCCTTACATCAAGTATGGTTCCCTTGAAAAATTATCCTCCCATTGTTTTATTTTAAGTCGTTTAAGGTTTTTATTCCTCGTTCTTTCTTGAACTGGAAGCTCCTTGATTATCAATGCTTAATCCTCCCAGTTGTCTTTGACATTTGTACTTTTCCTAGTATGATGTCGGGGTTGCCACCCATTTCAAACATGATTTCTTCCATCTCAGTGGATTTAGTCATTGCCCCCTCCAAGGTATCCATTTGGGATGTTCTGATAGCATACTTCACATTCGGGGGCATTGCATTCTGATAAAAAAACGAGAATGATTGGGTCATTTGGTCTTTTATCTTATGGAATTCTACTCAAGGTTTTGTTGAACCTGAGATTGAAATATCGTATCCTTTCATTCTTCCTCAAACCCATATGGGTGAAATCGGTGAGAAGGGTATGATAAGCAATTGGAGGGGCGAACATAGTCAAGTACATAGCTTCAAGTTCATTAAATGAGCGAATTTATCCATTGGGCAATGTTGTATACCATTCATACTCTCTTCCTAATAAGGTTTGCAGAAACAACCTTACCATGACATCATCATAATCAACACGGTGAAAATAAAAAACATCAAGAAATAAGTGCAGATGCCTCTTTGCATCGATTGCTCTGTCTCCAAAAAATTCTCTCAGAGTGCCTTTAGAGAGAACAGGGAAATCATGTTTCTCACCTATGAGATTTAGAGGGGAATCTCTTACCCTCCTTTGATTTTCAAATCCTATATTTCCTTGATTTTTTGCAGCATCTCTTCCACCTCCTTGTCTCTCCTCATGATGCTCGTCTCGGGGTTGTTCATTTCTCTCTGCCATGTCTGGAGAGGTTGTAGGAATATGTTTTTCACTTCTAAGAATAAATAGTTGCTTACTTTTACTTCTGATAATGGGTCCTTTGTATTCGTCCATCTTTAATCCTGACCTTGCTCTTGTGCTGCTCTAGATAGCCTTCAATTTATTTGGTCTTGTCTCTCTTCTCTCCTCTGTCTTCGGAGGATTAATCTTTATTCTTCTTGGACCAAGGTTTTCCAAGACCTTTCTAAATCTTCATAGGTATCGGTTGTTGATATTACCAAGTTGTATAATTGGTGTAAAATGTTTTGTTGGTTGTTCAATCCAATTTCTAGGTGGGGTTGATCATCCTCGGGAAAATTCATACATTCTTTCAAACAACGCTAAACCAGACTCCAAATTTCAGTTCATCCCTAGCATGGTCACCAAAATTGTTGATGCTTGAATCTATTGGGACTGAAACGGAAACCTCACGAGGATCTGAATCCCCCTGCATTTTTATAGAGGTGGTACTCCTCTTCTAGATTTTCTTGAGATTTATAAATATTTTGAATGTAGGACTTGACAGAAGTTTGTTGTGGTAATTCAAAGAAACAGAAATATTACAATGAAATAAAAGGAAAATGTTTTTTTTGTTTTCTTTTTAAAGAAAGTTCCTGAGGAAGGACCAGGAATCACACACTCCACACATTTAAAGCAAATAAGAAAAAATTCCTGACATCCATCATAGTTTAAGATAAAGATTTCTGATCACATAAAATAAAAAGAAAGATGATTTGCATGCACAAGAGAAATTTAACAGAGTGGACACATGGGCATCTCAAATAAAGATAATGATAGATCAACCTCAAATACTTTATATTCTGAAAACAGAGTTACAAATCACAGTCGATATTGTTCCCAAAGTAGTTCTCTTGAAATTTCTAAAAATATATAGTATGTTACATATTTCTTGAAATTGTAAATGTGTTTGTCTTAAAGATTGGGATTGAGGCTCTCGCGGACCATAAAGAAAATAGATACAATAAATAAGATTTCAGAAGGAAGACGGTAGGCGGTAGAACGATCAACAAGACCTGGTAAGAAGAAAAAAGAGGTTACCAATCTTCGGTTAAACCTTTCTATTGAAAGAGGTGGAATAACTGGATGAAGAACATGATAAATAAAAAGAAGGATATGATCAGTATAAGCTTAATATAATGGTCACTCGTGTTCATTTTCTCGTTGATGTACTTTTATCGTTTTCGTCAATGGTTACAGGAACCGTCTCAACTGCTTCTTGCCCTTCATTTGTCAATTTATCGATAGCTTTCTTGAACCGATATTCGAGGTAACTTTTCATAGGTGCCACATTGATTTCATGCCAAATTTAAATATTGAACAACTCACCCTCCAAGTCTCAGAGATCAATGGAAATGACATGTAATATTTCTTCAATATCCTGATTTTTTACGGAGTAATTCACTAGTTAGTTATATATGGTGTTCTCATCATATACAATTATGACATAGAGTTTTTCAATTGATAATCCTTTAAAAATCTCAACTTGCTCATTGAATTGTTGTTTTGTTAGGAACAACAAGTTGAGGATAAACTTGGGATCTTGGAATTCGTTAGTGCTTTCGGCTAGGTCCACCTCTGTGAGCCTTTTGAATAGATCCTCTCTCCTTGTTATGGCTTGGTTGCACGCCTAGACGATGTTGTTAAAGTTATTTATTTTCTCTTTCCAGTAGGCATTCAACTGCTTGATCCGACTTGGAGAGGGAAGGTCCTCCTCTCTTCTCTTTAGCTCTAACGTGTTGGAAACATTAATACCAAAGGGTACCATGACATCAAGGAAGGCATGTGCCCTTGAGCCAAAAGAAATCATGCTCATTGAAATTTCCCAAGATTCTGTAATCAGTGCCATTCTTTTCTTGATGTTATTCTCCACATATCTCGTGGCTGATGTGAGTAAGCTTGAGGATCCTTTAATTTTGGTTGTGGGCGTGGCGAGTCCGACAATTGCCAAAGGGATGGAAAGGAGTGGAAGAGACATCAAAGTCTCTTCCATTTCATTAATCCTTTCCTTCAACTTCATATTTTCTTCTTCGAGACCACCAATGGAATCATCCAATGCATCACCAGTTGCTTTATGAATTCTGGAAATTTTGGAAGGCTGTATGTTTCTTAGGTTGATCTTTGAACGCGATTTACCCTTTTTATTCTTCGCATCACTCTTATCAATAATTAATTTCTTAGATTTGTTGTCAAAGATAGCGCAATGAAATATGAATGATTCTTCTTCATCAAATATCTCATTCTCAACAATTTTCAATGATTGATTTTGTTGGGCCGCGCCTCCTGGTTGATCCATGTTGGGAAACATTTTCTCAATGTCAACCTCAAGCTCCATATCTTCGAGGGAGAAGATATTGATGTCACTCTTGACGTGATTCTCTTCTTCCTCTTGTACAATATTCTTACTCTTTTTCCTTAGAGGGAGTTTATGTGAGCTTTCAATTTTTCCTGGAGGGGGGTTCTTGTCTCCTCCTCTCCCTGAACTACTTTTGATTTCCTTTTTAGATGGGTGGGCCACTGGAGCACTGCTCCGAGATGTTGTAGTCTTGGGAGTGACAGTTGGTGATTGGGCACTCTTCTCGTTGGGACCCTTTCCTCTCTATTTGTAAAATTCATTGGTATTGAGTACCATCTTTAAGTCACCAGTAGTGTGAACAAGATTGCCCAAGTTATCATCTCCTTCTTCTCCTAGAACAGTGTGGATAAATGAATTTCTAAAACCCACTGCTAACATGTGTTCCAAAAATATTTTGTTAGGGTTGAACCCTTTAATATTTTCAACATACTTGAGATTCAAGTTGTGGAAATGGCTTGAGAATTTATCAATTTTGTTCATATTTATGAATACAAAATCCCCAATTTTCCAAGGCAAAGGAATGAATTTCTTTTTTCATTTTTCATGAAAAAAGTGCAGCCAAAAGTTATTTTGCCTTGCAAATTCTGTAAGAAACATTCTGTCGGATATATGGCATGGAAGAAAGGAAGGATTTTCCTTGGAACTGAAAATCCTTATGACATTGTAATTCTCCATTTTCTCCAAAGTCCCCTTTCTATCCAGGAATTTACTGGCTTGAGCATATATTCTTGGGGTATCTCTTCCAAACAACAACTCTTTAAAAACTGAGACAAAGTCATTGAAAACCTCATAAAAATGCAGCGAAGCTTTGTGCCCCATAATGCTTGGTACCAAAAGGTCACAAGGTCAAATTCACAATCCACCTTCCTGCATATAGACAATTTAGGAAATTGATAGCAATGCGCTATCACGAAAACCAAATAAGAAGACATAAAGAATATCTTATCCTTTTTATAGTGAGATAATTAGGAAGAGATTTCAATGGAAATCAACTTCCCCCAATTAAAATCACCTACTCCTTGACAGTAAAATACAAGATGTAAAGAATCATACGGGAAATGTTGGCAGTATTTTCTTGGCCCGTAACTCTAGTGAATAACCAGGTAATTTCCCGAAATGGGTTTTTGAACAAGTTGACCTGCAATCTGGTGATATCTTTAGGGATGCCCGCGAGATTCTCCAAGAATTCAGGTAAGATATCCAGACCGTTTTCATGTTTTTTTTCAAAAATTCCCTGCAATATTCACCTTTGAAGGTGAGTGTCAACTCTGGGGGTTTCAACATTTTACGGAACACTTGAGGCCAGAGAGAGACGGGAGAATGGTCTTGGAGTTGAATCATCCATTGGCTTGGTATATACTTCTCAGTGCACTAGGAAACCAACTCCTTGCAATCAAAAACATTAGGAACACAGTGATCCAGGTGGATATTGGTGGCCACCCGCCTATTCCACTTGGACCCCCACCATTGTTTCTTTCAGTTTTTCAGTTTCCTTAATTGTAGCACAATTTACTATTTTTGGCAGTTTTTCAGGTCCTGAACTTTCGGAGCCATTTTGAGGCCCTAAACGACATTTTTTGGGAATCAACCGATCTAGCAAATTTTTGATATTCGCTTTCAGCAGTTGTAGTCCAAGGATAGATATTTCTAACGATTTATCGTATGCGTCAAACAGAGATAGTATTCCAAATTTACGACCCCGGGAAATTGATGTACCAATTTACCCCGATGGGGTCCATATTCTGGCATTTCATCTCCTAGGGTTAGGTTTTTGGATGTTTAGGGTTTCCATTGTTTCTCAATAATATATAGGCCTTCGAGCCTCATTGTAACAGAGAGTTCAGAGGCTTGTAGTTGCCACATCTCTTCTAAGAGATAAGCTACCAGTGCCCTAGCTAGTTTATTTCTATTATGTCTGTAAACAAATTTTAACTCTTTGATATTAATGAAATGAAGTGTTATTTCCGTTGCATCTTTGTATTCATGGTTATTTGTGTATTTTGTTGCATTCCTGCATAAATTCGGATCAATGGTATCAGAGCAGTCTTCTCTTTCTCAATCCTTCTTTGCATGTCCCCAACAAGGTCGGGGTATAAGGAGTTAGGGCTCACTCTGGTTGAACCTTTGCAAGATCAGCCTCACAAACCCCTACGGTCACCCATGGGGGATGAAAAGAAATATGAGGGAGCAGGAGATACTATCAAAATATTCCTCGAGGAGGCCCTTGAAAAACAAAGGAACGCGATGATAGATAACTTCATCGAGATCCTTCAACGATTGCCCATTGGCGGCGCATCTGCATCCAGAAGCCACTCTGGAGGCACAACCCCTTTTAAGGTACAAGTAAACTTTGACATTCCCATATTTGATGGCCAAATAAATGCAGACATTGTAGATAGATGGTTGAATCTATTAGAAGGATATTTCTCGGTTCATGACTTTTCCGACCGGGAGAAGATTATTTTTTCACTTCTCAAAGTCACCCCCCATGTCAAGGACGAGGAGGAACCCTCTCTTTTCTCGACCGTACTCACTTGGAATTACTTCCGAGATGCCATCAAGGAACAATATTATCTCGTGGGGAGATATGAGGACAAGTACATACAATGGACTACGTTGTGGCAACAAAGGGATCAATATACGCATGAGCTGACGAATCTATTCCATACCCTGCGCACAAAGTTGGGTATCAAAGATTCGGAGAAACATTTGGTGTTGAAGTACCGCAGTTGTCTACACAGATACATTCAGGATAAAATGGAGTTCCTCGACATCTCCTCGCTTGGTACGGTATACTGGTATGCTGCCAAGATTGAGAAGAAATTCAAACAGAAGAAGAAAGACTTTGGATCTGCGAATCAAAAGCAAGCGAAAGGTGTCCCCAAACCGCAGAACAAAGGACAATGCCAAGGCATGGTGGCTCAAGACACCCTGCCAAAACCACAAGTAAATAAAAACACCGTGAAGCTGAAGAAGGAGACGGGAAAGTGGTGTCAGTTCCATAAGATCTCCACTCACAACACAAGTGAGTGTCGGGCCAAACAATCACTGGTGGCCGAGATGAGGGCTTCTGAATCATATGCATGCTCTAACACTGAATTAAAACCCGAGAATGGGAATGACAGAGGGAAGCAGATTATCGATGTGGATCCCAATGCCATTGTTTCCGCCACGAAGATCCATAAGAGGAGGAGCGTCTCTTCCACTCCCAGATGTGGGTAAAGGGTTCCCCGCTACAGTTCATTGTCGACAGTGGGAGCCAAAAGAACCTCATTTCAGCAGAAGTCATGAAGCGTTTGGGCTTGCTGACCACAACACACCCATAGTCATACACCATCGGGTGGCTTCACCAAGGACGGGATATCCACGTCAGCCAGTAGTGTCGCCTTCCCTACAACTTCAAGCCCTTCACTGATGAGGTATTATGTGACATTTCTCCTCTTGATGTTTGTGATGTATTGTTAGGCCAACCATACTTGTGGAAGCGACATGTTGTGTATGAGTCCTGGAATTGCATTGTTATTGTTACCTTGGGAAATAAGTTGTACATGATACCAGAGGTACCACTGCCTGTCGCTATCTCTTTGGTTACTACAAAACAATGCAGTAAGCTCATTTCCAAAACTAGGAAATTTGTTTTCTTGATGATCCTCCCTCAGGGAAAGAAGAATATTATGGCTGCGACCTCTAGATAGGGCTCCTCCACACGACAAAAACAAATGGACAAGGTCGTGGAAGAGTATCAGGACATCTTCACCTCACCCGCAGGGGTGCCTCTGCACTATCAAGTCAAGCACTCCATTGATCTGACCCCAGGTGCGTCGTTGCCCAATGGACCGATCTATCGGGTGCTATGTTTTGGAGAACGATGAAATCAAGAGGAATATTTAGGAGCTGCTATAGAAAGGTCACATCCGGCCAAGTTCATCACCCTGTGGGAGCTGGATCGTGTCGGTGCAGAAGAAGGATGGGACTTGGAGACTCTGTATTAACTATTGGGCGTTGAACAAGATCACTGTCTGGAATAGGTACCCGATCCCACAAATTGATGACCTTCTGGACCAACTCAAAGGGGTGAAATATTTCAGCAAGATCGACTTGAAGTCTGGGTATCACCAGGTACCAATTAAACTGTCTGTATGTGTGGAAGACTGCCTTCAAAGCCAAAGAGGGCCATTTCGAATGGTTGGTCATGCCTTTCGGGTTGATGAATGCTCTCTCAACCTTCATGAGGTTGATGGAAAACATCTTGTGGCCATTCACCAACTCATTTGTATTAGTGTACTTGGATGACATCCTGATCTTCAGCCAGACTTGGGAAGAGCACCTCTACCACATCCGACAGTTCTTCCAAACACGGCGGAAACACAATTTGTGTCCCAATTTGGAGAAGTGTACTTTTGGAATGACCCAAGTTCAGTATCTGGGATACATTATTGATGATCATGGGGTGCATGTGGATCCAACCAATATCCAATTCATCTGGGATTGGCCAGCCCCGACCACTCTAAAAGAGGTTCGCATCTTTTTGGGTCTTGCTAATTTCTACCGCAGGTTCGTGCTAGGATTCTCTCATATCACTTGGCCCTTGAGTCAAGTCACCAAGGGAGGAGTGAAAGAAAAATTTCTTTGGTCGAAATCTCAATAGACAGCGTTCGTAGAATTGAAACATCTCCTCTGTTGTTCCCTAGTGCTCACATTACCAGACTTGAAACAACCATTTGATATTGAGACAGATGCCTCTGACTATGCTATTGGGGAAGTTCTTACTCAGTAGGGGCATCCAGTGGCATATCACAGTGCGACACTGTCCGACACAGTCCGAAAGTATCCCACTTATGACAAAAAAATGTACTCCATTGTATAGGCTTGTTGACAATGGAACCATTACATTTTGGGGAAGGAAACAATCATCCACACAGACCGCTGACCCCTGCAATTCATATAGGCATAACGGAAGTTGCAGAATGATCGCCATCAGAAGTGGTCTACATATATGCAATAGTTTCATTTGAACATCAAGTACAAGAAGGGCATCACCAATAATGTTGTAGACTGCCTTAGCCGGCCACCGATCGTGGCAATAACCATCGTGCTCAAATATTGTGGGCACGAGACTTCTGATTGGCCACTTCTCTATAAGAGTAATCTAGATTTCGGCCACACATACAAGATGCTCTTGGAGGGTAACCGAGTTCCAAATTTTCACCTCCACGATGCACTACTATGTCACCTAGGACACATGTGTGTTCCTTCAAGCTAGTGTGCCAAGATGATTTGGGAAGCGCACTATAGTCAGGTCACTGGGCATTTCGGGGTCGAGAAAACAGTGGTAGTACTACAAAAGTATTTCTATTGGCTAAGACTTCGACAGGATGTCGGGAAGTACATCAGATCTTGCACTGTTTGCGCCAATGCCAAATCGAGCATCAAGAAGCAAGGCATGTATACTATGTTTCCTACCCCTAGTCAACCTTGGGAATCCATCTCCATGGATTACATGTCGAGCCCTCCTTCTACTAAGCATGGCAACGACTGTGTTTTCATGGTCATCGAAAGATTCTTGAAGATAGACATTATGGTGGCCTACAAAAAGAATATCACAGCAGAAGCCACTCCTAAAATATTCTTTGAACGAGTGTGGGTAAACTTTGGGATCCCACAATTTATCATCTCATATCAGTACAGCAGGTTCCTTAGTACATTTTGGTCCAACCTATGGTCAATGTTGGACACCAAGCTCACCAATTCCACATCTTTCCATCCCCAAACTGATTGCCAGATAGAGGTTGTCAACAAGATGATCATACACATTTTGCGCATGTACAACTCAAAGCATACACGCATATGGGATGAGAGCCTCCCCTATGTACAACATAGCTATAAACGAGCCCTCCACGTCTCAACCGACCACAGCCCCTTTCAGGTGGTCTTGGGATTCCAGCCACTATGTCCCATTGACGTAGCCATACCATTTGCATCTACTCAGGCTGATTCGGCTCATGTCCAGTTTGAAGCTGCCAAGGAGAACAGCTTCATTGAGCGCATTCAACACATTCGCCAACAAGTTCATGACATATTGGATAGATTTGTTGGCACAGGGGTAGACCCAGGGTTCAACGCTTAACAATGCACCAAAAAAACCCCGACTATCGGCCCTTTCAGAAACCCCTGCAAAGCAGGCGAGGTCTCACCCAAGGTAGAAGCAAGGGGGCCTGCAGAACACAGGTGTCTGTAACCAGGCTAGGACATAGATCTCTAATAATAACACTTTGCAGAGTACTCTAGTAACACTTAGAATATGACATGCATTAGTTCATTAGCTTAATCAACATCGCAGGACTTAGTCAAAGGTAAATCGGTGCATTAACAATAAATGATCACATATCTTGAATACTTAGCAATGAGTAGATGTAACATTCATTTACCCTTTAACACAAGTAAGCACTTAAGCAATAACAGATCTAACTATCATACATAATAATCAAAGCACTAAGCATATTCATGACATAAACAACATAGCACAAAGCAAACCAAAGACACAAGATATACATGGTTCACCCAAGTGTGGGACTATGTCCACCAACCGATTCGTCTTCTTTATTATTCGTCCAGATCTTACATTCATTTGCCAATGTGCACTAAGACACAAAGCCAAGATTCGCACCAGACAAGAGATCTGCACATTGAGCACCATATACTCCTTCCCAAAACTAGGTCAAGGTACAGAGCCAACCCTCTACCGAACACAAAGCCTTAACACATATACATCTATTGCACAAAGAAACCCAAACTACTTGCACTTAGATACCAAGACTTTGCTACTTCTACCATACATTCTTACTTATTTATACTTTTTCAATTCCTTACAAAAAGGCCTAAACATGGGAGAACCCATGGGCCGACATCCCATAACCCATTACAAAAACCATAAGGAACCCCTTACTGGGTCCACATAGCTCACAAAATAAGTGAGATCTGTGATCTCAGCTTCGCCCGGGTGATCCTTCTTCGAACAATGTGTTGAAGTCCAAAAGTGGTCCAAACCTGACCAGGGTTTCCTCAAAACTTGGTCGAGGGCCAAAAGGCCCCCAACACTCACATGTGACTCGTCCCTAGTCACTTAGGTCTGGTCAATGCTACTTCAAAGGCCTCGAGCTTAACTCGAGCTGCCTCGACTTGTTGCTTCGCCTAAGCCTCCTACTCAGCGAGCTCTTGGATCGTCTGCTCTGTAACAGGCCCTTCCAGGCGTTGTTCCACTGTTGCAACCACTTGGTC
>SNQJ01S0000978.1:40891-57649 GCA_010110895.2 Picea sitchensis
CCTGTCCCTCAATTTCTTCGAACACCTTATGGGCTTCATCCTGCATAGGTTGTAGCTTCTGCATGACTTCCATTACCCTTCCCTGAAGGGCAGTGATCTGTTGCTGCACCTTTTGCTGCTCATGGGATCTCTTCATTCTATCTACCGTAGTGAGTAGCTTCAACTGCGCCTGTACTGACAATGCACGATGTTGCACCTCCTGTAACTATGCTTCCAATTTCCTTAGCTCTGGATCTTCTACGAGGCATTCATATGTCTGCGCGCTTCTATCGCTCAGTTGTTTTCACTCTGAGGCGAGGACTCTGATTGTTACTACTATGTTGTTAGTGGCTTCCTCCCTCTAGTCATGCACCTCATGCGAGGTGCTCAGTACTGCCTGGATCTCCAACTCTGTTATCCTCGCTTGAAGCTGTTGGATGGTCTCAGCGAGCTTCACTACTTGAGCCTCGACTGACTCTTGTTCCTCCTATTGGAAACAACCCCCTTTTTCTAAAAAAATTCAAGACTAAAGATTAGCTATGGAGTCGCCTCTTAATAATGATCTTTATTTAAGAGACTTGTTTTGGTTTCTCGGAAATCGGTAGTTCGCGATGTATAAAGAGCTATTTTCCTAGCCTACTTAAAGTCCCAAGTTCTAAAACCCCGAGAACCCGTTTTAAACACGCTTAAGTGAAAGCTAAAAGTGTTTAACTTTTAATAAGGCCCATCGCAATTTCACGATTCGGGTTTCCCTGTGACAAAGTGTTATCGAATTCTCGTGCCTCGTAATCCCGACTCTCGAATTCGCGAAGTTTAGAAAGTTTTTCCCAAATCACGATTAATTAAAAGTTTTAAACAGAGGATTATCACTTAAGATAATCACCTCGCGAGTTCGCGATTCGGACTTTACTTATGCCATGAATTCTGGGGATATGATACTTGTAACCTCGATACCCAAGGTCGCAAGATCCATTTTTTAATCTTAATAAATTAAAAACCAAAGGTAATTAATGTTAATCCGCCAAATCGTAGTTTCACGATCTCCGGGGTTCATGGTCCAAAACTGAGGGTAGAAATATTCCGAAGCTGCGAACACCGAAAAAAGAAATTAAGAACTAAAATCACTTAATAAACGGACTAAGTCGAATTGACTAACGCCTTAATCAACTTTTACGCCGGTACAACCTATGGACAAAGCTTTAAAAGTATCTACGTTATTCCTGAGTCACACCATCAAAACATTTATGACATTTATAAGAAGGTCCTCTGAAGTGATTGATACTAAGATCTGATTTTATCTCTAAAATCTTTCCTTTAATGTTTTGAACGTTCTGTCAGCGAGAACTCGTATAGAATTGAAGTGCTCAAAACGAAAGGATTACCGTCGTTCGTTTAAAATTCTTTCTAGTTTTCCGCAGAGTCATTTTGCCAAAGTAACCCCTGTTAGTATTTTCTCTCTTTGTGACAGGAAGTCGAATTCCAAAGTTCTATATTATGGCTCCGAGGAAAACTCCCAAGACTACTGGTGAGAGTTCGGGTCAAGGTTCAGATATTATCTCTGATACTTCACCCAGGAGCATCAGTACTGTCAAAACATGGACACAAGTCTCTAACATCTTGCAACGTGAGCTTATCAATTGTTCGGATGATTCTAGCGGTAATGAGAAAGAGGACATATCCATAAAATATAAAGTTTTCACTCAATTTGAGATACACAAGATCGCAGCAAGGCCACGTCTCCTCCCGTATTGTGATATGATAAAATGGGCATTGGACCATGTAGATATCCCAACCAGGAATATTTTCAATGAGAAGAAGGTGGTGGTTGGGACTTTCACGCGTGAACATATACGAGAAATGTACAAATTGTCTCCCATGCCGAGATTCACGCACAATGCCAAATTCTTAGAAGTCTTCAAAAAGAAAGAATGCGAGCAGTATGGGAAAATCCTATCTGGCCTTATTTAAGATTGGTATTCGCACCCCGCGAAATTTAGGGCCGACTCCAATGGAATTTATTCGATCTCAGCGTTGGAGCCACAATTCACGTATGTAGCAATGATGGTTTGTAGGTTGTACGGGAAGGAGGATACAACTCACTTCTTCCTCCCATGGGTACCGTTGATTCACACAGTGGCTAAGGGTTTCACTTTCGATTGGGACAAGCTTTTGTCTGATAGTCTGGCCAGTCGGATCACAGAATACCGAGAGCAAAAGGCAAGTGGGAAAACGTCCTCATTTTTTATGTCAGCTTACATAATGGATGTTGTGTGCTTCTTGACGCATTTCCCATTAATGATCTGGAGTTGGACTCCAACCAAGGAACGACCTATTCATGAATACCATTCGAAGCTCTGGGAGGATAAATCCAAGGATTTCATATATGAGGTTTTCAATTGGGTAGTGGTGCCCATGCATATTTCTATCTTCGGCCAACCACCCCCCCGGATTTTGGATAAAGTCGCGAAAGATTTAAGCCCCATAGTGGACTGGTATATTGAAAGGGAATTTTCATATATTAGGGTTTTTGGTTGCTCTGTTCCACAATATGACCTACCTTTGTTTTTACCAGATAAGATGGTGTGTCACGAGATTGCCAGGAAAATGGTGCTCGGCGAAATAAGCAAGGAACTCAAGGGAGTTCAGAAGAAGGTATGGCCACCTTTTCCCATACACATTGGCACCTATTATTTATTAGACTTTGGCCATGCTAAAGCAGAGGCCGCAACCTTGAGCAAGATCAGACTAGTGGTCATCAATTTTAAGAAGCATGACCCGCATAAGATTGTGGGCAACCACCTGGCAAGTTGCGGCCTGAAAAGATACGAGCACGAAATATCCCCCCATGACGAAGTTTTATGAGGGGTAAAAACTTACTCAGAAGTTCTAAACCAGGTTTGACCCCTCCAGTCCGAAGACATGTTCGATTTTTATAAGTTCCAGGAGCACTGGAGGAGCGAGCTCCCCAAAGTTTTGTAAGGTACAGTCTCAAAACCTCAGGGGCCTCAACAAGCGAAGGTCGAGGGCCTGATAGGCACAGGCCCAGATGAATAGGGAGCTCAAGGGAACACAGAGAAAACTAAGGTCCTCAAACAAGAATCCGAAGGCCCAAGCCACGAAGAAAGATCCCCAGGGGCAGACAATCCGGGTAGACAGACCGAGGTTAGAGTCAAGATGCACACAAAGCAGGTAGGATACCCACTGTTTCTCACACCGAATAAATTGGGTACCGATGTTGGTGCGAAGAATATACCATCAGAAATTGGCAGTCCCATCTTGGCTGTCACACCCCTACAGTTTTCCAAAGGGGACCTTGATGCTGGAGCGATATCTATTGACCCCTATCACAGGTGAAGAGTTTCCCCCTAACGAGTTTTTCTTCAGCAAGAAAAGGAGGGCCATAGTGAAATGGGAAATGCATCACCATGCAGGCGCAATGGCCAAAAAAATCAAAATATTGACAGACGGCAAAGCTTTAGAAGAAGAAGAGTTCGCTGACGAGATAGCGGGAACGTTGGGGGCATATGCCACCACAAACCAATACTCAGTTGGGACTCTAAGGAGCCGATTGAAACACAAGGATCGGTTGATCAGCGAGTTGCAGAGTCGTCTATCAAAATCAGATACGAATGCCCAAAATGAGGCATATAAAGAGCTTGAGAAAGCCAGAGAGGTCGACCGACAAGAAATCGAGCAACTCAAGACTAATCTTGAGCAAATGCAACAGTCGGTCGAAGAGAGCCAAATGCAGGCTAAGTGACAGGAGGGATTGATAGAACAACTGCAGACTAAGTTGGATCTCACCGAAAGCCAGGTCATAGACATGATGATATTCCAAACCCAGGCCGCGAAGATCCGAAGGAGAATATAAACGGCTCAGCAGAGTTTGCTTGCCAAAATAGAAATCATCCAGGATCATGTTCAACTAGTATACCAAGCCCTGGACCAAGTAACTTTAAGAGAAAGGGAAGCTCGAAGTACATTCCAAGAAGTTGTCACATCCACAGCAAAGGAAGAGATAGCCATCGCTTACATATTGTCCATTAAAGAACAGACCAGGGGGAATATCCTGTTGACGACCTGGGAACATGATATATCTGAAAACAGGACAAGGGCCAAAGAGGTGAGGGATTCTTGTGAAGAAATATTTGGTTCAATAAACAAAAAAAAATTAGAGCTCGATAGAGAAGATAGCGCTGGAACGTTAGGGAAAATCAACATAGCCAAGCATCTGGTAGATATCAAAGAAATTATGGATAGGGATCAAGCCGAGCTCTCTCAAGTAAGTCAATTCGACATTGCTCAGATTGAAAAATGGATATTTAAGACGAATTTAGTATTGCTATCCATCATGACAGAAGATCGACAGGTGGGAGGGAGGATCCTGCAACTGGACAAGAAGCGTTACTTATTTGAGGCAAAAAACCAAGTCGATCCCTCCAAGTCTATCGCCCAGTTGGTAGAGAGATGTCTTAAATGTATCGAGAATGGGCAAGGAAAATATTCAGGAAGAAAATAGTGTAATTACACATATTTTCAAAGTTTTGGATGCCAGGCGACAGGGAGAGGTGAAAGGCCTGTAGAAAAAGATAGGGACAACAAGTGAAGCGTTCCACATGCTTAGCTCGTAACTCCCGTTCTTTGAATAATTGAATTGTAATGCCACATGTTGGTATAAATACATATTCGATTATGTAAGGAAGGGATTTTTCTTTTGGCATATTGTAATAGAGAAATTTTCCTTTGCCAGGATTAATACAAAGCGAATTGAAGACTCCATATTCCGTCAAGATTGAGTTATGTGCTTTCCTATGTTAATTCATACTTCATGTCATTTTTAGATATATCTTTGATGAATGCTTCAACTGCAATTTAGTACAACCTCTACTGTGGAGATCATGTTTTAGTTATCTAATTATTTACAACTTTTCCATTGTATCGGATATTAGCAGGTACAAGACCAGTGGATTACTTAGATCTCCATATTTTATGCTTCATTAAAGTGTTTCTTTTATTTTTCTTCTTCTGTTACAGTGTGAGATTTCTCTGGAATTGATGCCTCACATTGTCTAACAGCTCTATGTTTTCTTTAGTTTCATACTTGGTTTCAAATTTAAACTTAGTTACGGAAAATGGCCTTCAATTTTGTTAAACTATTAATTTGTTTCACGAGATTTTTTCTCATATAATCTAAAATTGAATCAGCAACTTAAAAGCAGCAATCTCTTAAATTTATGTTCCTTAAATGATTTCCCCTGTTGCAAGGCAACCTTACGTAGAACCTGGCCTCTCAGACCAAACCAGCATCGCCTTAAACCTCTTTGATACTACTCTAAGAACTGCAACCACCCGGGTCAAACTTGAGCGTTCGTGGGCAACCATTGAATGGGACATGACCATTCAAGAACAAGTGGAAGTTAGACATAGACAACTTAGAAATCAGCCATAGTTTCTCTTCCATTTGTTTCCTCCTTTCCATATCTTTTACCCTCTTCTGGATGCCTAGACTCTATACTTCGTAGCCTTAAGTACAGACTCTAGAACAACATCTTTCTAGCGTCGTTGCCGGGGAATGGAGAATCGTAGTCACTTTCCCCTAAGAGAACGACATTTCCAAGTTTCATTTTTTGATAGTGAACAAAGAAGCGAACACCTTGCTAAGGATAAACCTTTATCATTCACTCGGTGACTCCACTTTTAAGTAAGTTGGCATCCATTCGAAGGAACACCAAACAAAACCTAGATGATAAACATACCGTGCCAGTTTCTGATCCTGAAAAAATACTAAAACCAAGGGATCTTTTCAAACGGACCACTGTTGTTTACCAACCCAAGTCTACCCAGTCCAAAGCTAAGACCCCTCTTGAACCTTCATCCTTGCGAGAAATTTCTCTCGGAAAAACATCAGATAGTACTGTCGAAGCCGAGACCCTAAACCCTGAGTTAATCCTACCCGAGATTAAGACCGAAACCTCTTCGACTACCTCTTACGTTAGTAGGGGTGAGACGTATGTCGTAAAGCTCATCTCTATTAGTATCCCATCGGCTCTCGATATAAAATTCTATGTCACTCAAGGCCTTGAAGAAGGTACCACACACTCGGATTCAACATCGGTGGGTTCTCCCATTTACGTATCCGGCAAATCAGAGGAATCGAGTCCCCGTATACCCTTTCCCCCTTTCTCAACTTTCACCTCCCCTGATAAAAATTTCCCTGAATTTTTCCCCCTCCACCCCAGGGAAGCTAGAGATTCACTATACATCTTCGCCAACCCTCTTTATAACGCACCAATTTCCTCTCCTAGATTATCCATGGCCGCCGCTGGAGGAGGAGCAGGGGGAGTAGGAGGTCAAGGCCAACAACCGCTCCCCAGGATTTTCGTCAAGGTAGCCTCTAGATACGCCCCCTTGGTCCTTCCAGTACCCCCCATGATTTACCAGAAAACTATATGAAAAACTTGCCCAAGTTCACAGGAGAAGGAGATCTAACCACAGTCGAGCATATCAACTTCTTCGATCAATTCGCAGATATTCTAGGTCTCAAACATGAGGACGTGTATTCCCGGTTGTTTGTCCAAACCTTCGAAGGACAGGTAATAACTTGGTTTCGAAGCCTGCCCCCAGGTTCAATATTATCCTATGATGCACTAGAATACCTATTTCTCAGACAATGGGGTGAAAGAAAGGATCATTTATACTATTTGACCGAGTTCGGGTCTTTAAAGAAAAAAGGTTCAGAAACTGTTATGGAATTTATCCATAGATTTAACAAATTGTACAATAAGATCCCGGTCAAAGTTAAACCATCCCAACCCGCAGCCAAAGTAACTTTCGCAGGAGACTTCGAGCCCGATTTCGCTCTACTGTTAAGAGAAAGGAGAGGGGCTGAATTAACCCGAATGCAAGATGATGCTGTGGAAATTGAGTCAAACATGATGGCTTCGGGTAAATTAAAAACGAAAATCAAAATGGGAAACAAGGAGACCAAACATTTTAGAGAACAACCGAGTCCCTCTGGATCTTGAAGATCCTCAGATGACAAAATCGATGATATGGATAGGATAATAAAAGAGCTATGAAACAAAATCTTAAGAATGGAGCTAGACCAATCCAAACCTGATCAATTCGTTAAGAGAGAATTCAGGAGAAACCCCAATCCTCAAATTCAACAAAGACAGATTAAAAATGAAGATCAAAAAATTCAAACCCCTCTAAAAAATGAAAGTTTTATTGGAGGAAATGATATGCAAGAGTTTGAGGATTTAGAAGAAGACGTAGACAATTTGGGCGATGACTGTATGCAACCTCATTTAACTAAGGAAGATTATGAGAAGTCTTTAAACACAGAACGACCGTTGACTAAAAATGATAACATAAACAACGATGATGATTCTACTTATCAAGGGATGGTCGAGAGAGCTCCAACATAAGTACAATCTGAGGCCTAAAAATAAACCTGTGACGACTACTCAGCCTAGGAAATTTTTTCCTAGAGGCGAAACATACGAGCCCGCCCAGAAAGAGACCAAGATGTGAAATAACAAAGGGGTAGACTCACAGAATACCAACGTAAAGGAGGCTGAAACCCAAGCAAAAAGAACTAAGATAGATGAAACGCAGACACCGGAAACCAGAACCGTCGAAAATAAAACGGAAACAAATAAATTGGAAAAGAAAAAGTCTGAAGTTTCAGCCAAGGAAACAGATAGAGTTGCGGGAAGTTTCTGCCTAGAAAACGAGATAAATAAGATCAAGATACCAATACCTTTGGTCGAGTTGGCGAAGAACCCTGTGTATCTAAAGCAAACAACCAAAATGATAAATTTTTCAGATTTAGAGAGTCAGTCTGACATGATAAATTTGGAGGATGATAAGCCTAATATCACTTTTGGTCCACATTTTGAAGGTGCCAGAGATACCGTCGCCCCCTTCTATATTACCCTGAACGTGCATGATCGGTTGTTGCATAATTGCATGATGGACTCTGGAGCCTCTCATAACGTAATGCCCAAATCTATTATGGATAAACTAGGCCTCGAAATTACTAGACCCTATGGAGATCTTTACTCGTTCGATTCAAGGAGAGTTAAGTGCATGGGCATAATCAAAGATTTAGTAGTCAGTCTCGCCCAGATTCCGATGAAAAGTGTCCTAATGGATGTAGTTATCGTTGATATACCCCCAAAATATGGTTTTCTATTATCTAGATCTTGGGGAGCCAAGCTCGGGGGATCTCTTCAGCTGGACATGACCTATGCCATGATCCTTATTTTTGGCGGGCAGTACACTCGATTATACAGGGAAACACAGTTGGCATATATGGTAAGTGATCCTCAGAATCCTAACAATTACCATGTTTATGTCGTCGATCAAGAACTGGGAAATTGTATTTTGTCTTTTGACGATAGTGAAAACAATTTTACAGAATAAAGTTATATAGATGAAAATAAAACTGAAAAGATAGATAAAAATGTGTATAGCACTGGAACTTGGAAAATGTTTTTTGATGGTTCTTCGTCGTGTGGAGGAGCAGGTGCAGGAGTGCTTTTCGTAGCACCAGAAAATGAATTTGTTATATCCTTCTCTTACATGC
Organism: Picea sitchensis; assembly: GCA_010110895.2. Classification (NCBI taxonomy): domain Eukaryota; kingdom Viridiplantae; phylum Streptophyta; class Pinopsida; order Pinales; family Pinaceae; genus Picea; species Picea sitchensis. Next base: position 49,464 of record SNQJ01S0000978.1, read on the forward strand.
TACAGTGGGACATAGACTACACAAATAACGTATGTGAATATGAAGCTCTAGTCTTGGGACTAGAAGCTACCAAGAAGCTAAACATAAAGAACCTAGAAGTCTATGGAGATGCATAACTAATTGTGAAGCAGGTAAATCGGCAGTACCAGTCCAAGCACCTGAGACTAAGGTCCTACAGAAATTGCGCCTGGGATCTAATGGAAAATTTATTTTCATCAGTAATGGTTCATTTCATCCCACGTACTGGAAAACCAGCAAGCCGATTCATTGGCCAAAGCAGCATCGACCTTCGCACCCCCTACCGCTTTCAAATTAAAATACCACATAGAGGTGAGGCATAGACCATCCATACCAAACAACATCCAACACTGGCAAGTATTCGAAGATGACGAACAGATCAGAAAGTTCTTGGAAATGGTGGATGATTTCACTGAAACTCACATTGACTAGGAAAACCAAAATGACCATACCTGGATTATGCAGGAAGAGGAGGAGCCTCAAGAGTTCCAAGAAAAAATCGCAAATCATCGCATGCTAGTGTTAAAAAGTAATCAGATCCCTAAGGGCCTGATGCCTCTGGAAAGGTTGTTTGATCAAAACGACATGCCTCTGAGGTCTACCTTGCAGCCCCAACCAGAGGAGGTCGAAGACTGTGACATGGGCACCGCTAAAGAACCTAGGATAGTGAAACTATCAAAGTACCTTCCTTCTGAGATAAAAATCAAGTATACATACTTACTCAGGTGGTATAAGGATGTTTTTGCATGGTCTTACGATGAGCTCAGAACCTATGACACCTCTGAAACCTGGTGTTAAACCCTTCAGACAGAAGCTCAGACAAATCAACCCCATTTTATTGCCTGTGGTCAAAAAATTAGTGAAAAAACTTTTAGACGCAAAAATAATTGTACCTCTCAAGTACTCTGACTAGGTGGTGAACCTAGTCCCGGTTAGGAAGAAGAGTGGTGAGATCAGACTGTGTGTAGACTTTAGAAATCTAAATAAGTCCTCTCTCAAAGACAATTATCCTCTACCCAAAATGGATCATGTTTTGGAAAAAGTAGTTGGGGCAAATATGATGTCGATGATCGATGGGTTTTCCAGTTACAATCAAATTGTTGTCAACGAGCATGATAAAGAAAAAACGACTTTCACCACCCCTTGGGGCACATTTATGTATGACAAAATGCCTTTTGGTCTGATGAATGCAGGTGCTACCTTTCATCACACTATGGATATCACTTTCGTCGGTGAGAGAGATAAATTCGTGGTCATCTACCTTGACGATCTAACTATTTTTTCTAAATCCGATGAACACCATTTGATACATCAGAAGCAAACGTTCGAAAAATGCCGAAAATTTGGTTTGTCCTTAAACCCCAAGAAGTCTAACTTTGCGATGCAAGAAGGTAAACTCTTGGGCCACATTGTGTCTCAAGGTAGAATTAAAATCGATCCTAAAAGGGTAGAAGCTATAGACTCCATAAATATTCCTAGAAATGTAAAAGAAATTCAGTCATTTTTAGGAAAAATAAATTTTTTGAGAAGATTTATCCCAAACTTTACTAAAATCGTGAAATTGATCACAGATATGCTAAAAAAGAACAGTGAAGTGAAATGGACGGCAGAAGCTAAAGCGTCGTTTGCACGCATCAAGAAAGTTATCAGGGAAGCGCTCATACTAGCAAGCCCTGATTATCTAAAAGATTTCATGATTTTCTCGTTTTCCTCCGAACACACAGTGGCGGCAGTACTCCTCCAGAAGAATGAAGAAGGTTTCGAGCAACCAATAGCTTTTTTCAGTAAAATTCTTAGAGACGTTGAATTGAGATATCATATAATTGAAAAGCAAGCGTATGCTATGGTGAAGGCATTGAAGGATTTTAGAACCTACATGATACACTCCAAGGTAATTGCATACGTGCCCACCAGTTATGTAAAAGATGTATTGGTTCATCCCGACAGCAATGGGAAGAGGGGTCGGTGGCTTGCTAAAATTCAAGAATTTGATCTAGAGGTGAAACCGACGAAACTAGTAAAAGGACAGAGTTTGGCTAAGCTCTTAGCTGAATCAAATTTCAGAGCACTTGGAATGAATAACCTACAGGGATATGAGGGATATGGGGATGTAAACGAGCTCGATGACCAAATAGCTACAACCATAATCGAAGAGAAGTTTGCATTATCGGATTGTTATAAAGAAATAGTGTCCTACCTACTGACCCTGAAATGCCCTAGTGATCTGTCTCCAGCTAAAGCCAAGACACTGAAGCTGCATGCGGTGAAGTATTGTATATCTGAAAGTCAATTGTACTGGAAGGACCCATTAGGCTTCCTACTAGTTTATTTAGTAGAATTAGAAACAGAGGGGGTCATAAACGAATTTCATGAAGGAGTGTGCGGAGGGCATAACGCCTGGAGGGCAACAGCTTATAAAATCCTGAGGGCGGGATATTATTGGCCTAAAATATCATCAGATGTCAACGCCAAAGTCAGAACCTGTAACCCTTTCCAGTTGTTCGCAGGTAAACAGAATCTCCCAGCGCTACCTCTAGTTCCTGTCAAAACCGAAGCCCCTTTTCAACAATGGGGGTTATATTTTATAGGCGAAATCAATCGGCATTCTAGCACTCAACACAAATGGATCCTCACTGCTACAGATTACTTCACCAAATGGGTGGAGGCTATTCCAACTAGAAAGGTGACAGATTCAGTGGTAATAGATTTCCTGGAAGAGAACATGCTGTCTAGATTCGGTTGTCCCCGAAAGATAGTCACGGATAATGCCCAAGCATTCAAGTCTATGGAAATGGTCAGCTTTTGCAAAAAATATAACATCATATTGGGCCACTCCACAGCAAATTACCCTCAAGGAAATGGGTTAGCTGAATCATCAAATAAAAGTTTAATTACAATAATTAAGAAGGTGCTGAGCGAAAACAAAAAATCTTGGCATGTGCATTTGAAGTACACTTTGTGGGCAAAACGGATAGGTACGAAGAAATCCATTTGTACTTCCCCTTTCCAAATGGTATACGGGACTGAAGTGGTATTACCTATAAATCTAGCGCTCCCTATGATGAAGCTCTAGCAAGATGAGAAAGAAGAACCAAACCATGTCACAAGGAGAATAAATCAACTGATTGAGGTCCAACAACACAGTATCGAGGTGGATGAAAGGATGCAGAAATACCAGGACAACAAGCAAGCACTGTTCGATCATAACGCCAAAGACAGGGAATTCCTCCCTGGCGATTTGGTTTTGAAATGGGATGCTAGGAGAGAAGACTCGACGAAACATGGTAAATTTGACCATATCTGGTATGGACTGTTCAAAGTCTTAGCATCTGAAGGGAAGAATTCATTTCTACTGGAAAATTTGGACGGTAAAATATTCAACGCCCCTGTTAACAGGCGTTATCTGAAGCATTATATGCAATAAATGATTCCCCAATTTCCGTTGTATATACTGGTTTGTGTTTTTCTTTTCTTTTTACAGCTTTGGTTGAGTTTACCTTCATCACAAATAAAACAGGTCAGTGATCTCTTAGGAATAAGGATATACAATAATCAACGCCTCAAAATCTATAAACCTTAAAACCCTGATACTCCCACTGTTGTTTTCTTTCAGGATTATGGCTACAGCCCCAATAGAAAAAAGAAGAAAACGAATGGGCATGCATCGGGAAATAAATCTACCCGAAATAGGTGATAAAAGAAAGTTTATTAAGGAGAAATCGAAATGGTAAGGCAAAGGTATGATCGCCCGAACTGTCTAGATTTTTTGAATGATCATCACCTAGGTGCAACAATGTTTCATCGAATGTGGATTTTCGCCGGGTATGCCCACCAAAGAACTTTGTCACTATGGTTTCCAAGGAGTTCCTCCCAAATAAGATGAAGAAAATTTAAACAAACTGCAGAAGTAAAGTAGCCTCAAAGAAAAAGCTCCCAAGGTCGAAACTAAGTATAATGCCTGTGCTTATAAAATCTGATCTTTCCTCGTCACTTTTCCCCCCTTTCTGTGTTTCTTTCTCCCCTGGGACCAGATGTTTCCCTATAGCATCCACAGAAGAAGAAGGAGTTACACCTTACCACTCGAAGATAGAAAAAAAATTGTTTTGAAGGCTGCCCAAATAGCTCTTCAGCTCCTACTGAACTAAGATATGTGTGGGCTGATCCTAATTCTCTTAGTTATTTCAACAAGTTTAAATGATCAATTTTGCATCAAAAGAAGGCCCCCGGAAATAAATTTCCCCATAAGTTGCCTACGGACTAAGATGTTTTGAAGTTCAAAGGGGAAACTGGTCCAGATTAATCAAAATGAGTTAACAGGCCTCTATAGCAAATTATACACAGATATCACCCCTGGTGTACTTTATACTAATTGATTGCCCCCACTTCATGTCAAAAGAAAAATATAAGATAGATGGTGAAAGGAAATTTGAAAAATTCAATTGCCCCCATATAGTCCCAAAGAGATGATGAAAGGAAATTCATAAAATGATTGCCCTCATCTCACCATTTGAATGCAAAGTTATAGCTTGAAGTGGTGAAAGGAAATTCAATAAAAGGGAACCAGATAACTTCACCGGGGTACTGAACAGGCTCGCTGACAGTGAAGAAATGTCCAAGATATCCGTAAGGCTGTTATACATGAACCATATTGTTATCTGTGACCAGTTTTCACTTGAAGTTAGATCTACATCCCATGTCCGTACAAGAATCCATGTTTAAAAATGTCAAAACTACTTCACACTGATGCAAGTAAAATCAACAAAACCTGTTTAAATCCTTAAGATTCTTTGGTCATCCTAAGCAGACACAAGTTCAGTATTAGGGAAGGGGAAGCTACCAGGTGGACCGACTTTGAGATAGGGAAGGAATGAAGTCACGAATGATTTCAGAGTTAAGGATGAAACCCTCCTTTTTCTTCTATATGGTCTTTCTAAACAAGGCTCGCAGAAGCAAACTAATGACTCCATTCGCCCAATAAAGGCACGTGGTCTACTGTTCTTCTCATCCCGTAGGGAGACGAGATCCCTAGATGGAGCCTATGTTGGAAACAACCCCCTTTTTTCTAAAAAATTTCAAGACTAAAGATTAGCTATGGAGCCGCCTCTTAACAATGATCTTTATTTAAGAGACTTGTTTTGGTTTCTCGGAAATCGGCAGTTCGTGATGTATAAAGAGCTATTTTCCCAACCTACTTAAAGCCCTGAGTTCCAAAACCCCGAGAACCTGTTTTAAACACGCTTAAGTGCAAGATAAAAGTGTTTAAATTTTAATAAGGCCCATCGCAATTTCGTGATTCGGGTTTCCTTGCGACAAAGTGTTATTGAATTCTCGCCCCTTGTAATCCCGACTCCCGAATTCGCGAAGTTTAGAAATTTTTTCCCAAATCATGATTAATTAAAAGTTTTAAACAGAGGATTATCACTTAAGCTAATCACCTCGCGAGTTCGCAATTCAGACTTTACTTATGCCATGACTTCCGCGGATATGATACTTGTGACCCCGATACCCGAGGTCGCGAGATCCTTTTTTTAATCTTGATAAATTAAAAACCAAAGGTAATTAATGTTAATCCGCCAAATCGCAGTTTCACGATCTCCGGGGTTCATGGTCCAAAACTGAGGGTAGAAATATTTCGAAGTTGCAAATGCCGAAAAAAGCAATTAAGAACTAAAAGCACTTAATAAATGAACTAAGCCGGATTGACTAATGCCTTAATCAACTTTTACGTCGGTACAGCCTACGGACAAAGCTTTAAAAGTCTCTACATTCTTCTCGAGTCATGCCATCAAAACATTTATGACATTTATAAGAAGGTCATGTGAAGTGATTGATACTAAGATCTGATTTTATCTCTAAAATCTTTTCTTTAATGTTTTGAACGTTCTATCAGCGAGAACTCGTATAGAATTTAAGTGCTCAAAACGAAAGGATTACCGTCATTCGTTTGAAATTATTTCTAGTTTTCTGCATAGTCATTTTTCCAAAGTAACCCCTGTTAGTATTTTCTCTCTTTGTATGGCCACCTTTTCCCATACACATTGGCACCTATTCTTTATTATATTTTGGCCATGCTAAAGCAGAGGCCGCAACCCTGAGCGAGATGAAACTAGTGGGCATCGAGTTTAAGAAGCATGTCTTGCATAAGATTATGGGAAACAACCTGGCAAGTTGCGGCCTGAAAAGATACGAGCACGAAATCTCCCCCCATGACGAAGTTTTCCAAGGGGTAAAAACTTACTCAGAAGTTCTAAACCCGATTCGAGCCCTCCAGTCCAAATACATCTTTGATTTTTATAAGTTCCAGGAGCACCGGAGGAGTGGGCTCCCCAACTTTTTGCAAGGTACAGTCTCAAAACCCCCGGGGTCTCAACAAGCGGAGGTCAAGGGCCCGACAGGCACAGGCCCAGATGAACAGGAAGCTCAAGGGAACACAGAGAAAACTAAGGTCCTCAAACAACAATCTGAAGGCCCAAGCCACGAAGAAAGATCCCCAGGGGCGTATAATCTAGGCAGACAGACCGAGGTTAGAGTCGAGATGCATTCAAAGCAAGTAGGAGAACCATTGTTTCTCACATCGAATAAATCGGGTATCGATGCTAGTGCAAAGAATATACCATCAGAAATTGGCAGTCCCATCCCGTCTTTCACACCCCTACAGTTTTCCATAGGGGACCCTGATGCTGGCGTGATATATATAGAATACTTGATGCCTATCACCGTCGAAGAGTTGCCCCCTAGCGAGTTTTTCTTCAGCAAGAAAAGGAGGGCCATAGTGAAATGGGAAACGCATCACCAGGCAAGCGCAGTGGCCAAAAAATTGAAAATATTGACAGAAGGAAAAGGTTTAGAAGAAGAAGAGTTCGTTGATGAGATAGTAGGAACGTTGGGGGCCTATGCCACCGCAAACCAATACTCAGTTGGGACCCTAAGGAGATGATTGAAACAAAATGATCGGTTGATCAGCAATTTGCAGATTCGTCTATCAGAATCATAGACGAATGCCCAAAATGAGGCATATAAAGAGCTTGAGCAAGCCAGAGAGGTCGACTGACAGGAAATCGAGCAACTCAAGACTAATCTTGAGCAAATGCAACAGTTGGTCGAAGAGATCCAAATGCAGACTGAGCAACAGGAGGGATTGATAAATCAGCTGCAGACTAAGTTGGATCTCACCGAAAGCCAGGTCATAGACATGACAATATTCCAAACCAAGGCTGTGGAGATCCAAAGGAGAATAGAAATAGCTCAGCAGAGTTTGCTTGCCAAAATAGAAATCATCCAGGATCATGTTCAACTAGTAGACCAAGCCCTGGACCAAGTCACTTTAAGAGAAAGGAAATCTCGGGTAGCCCGAAGTACATTCCAAGAAGCTGTCACATCCGCAGCAAAGGAAGAGATAGCCATCGCTTCCAGATTGTCCATTAAAGAACAGACCATGGGGGAATATCCTGTTGACGGCCTGGGAACATGATATATCCGTAAATAGGACAAGGGCCAAAGAGGTGAGGGATTATTGTGAAGAAATATTTGTTTCAATAAATAAAAAATTGTTAGAGCTCAATAGAGAAGCTAGCGCTAGAACGTTAGGGAAAATCAGCATAGCCAAGCATCTGGTATATATCAAAGAAAATATGGATAGGGATCAAGCCGAGCTCTCTCAAGTAAGTCAAGTCGACATTGCTTAGATTGAAAAATGGCTAATTAAGCCGAATTTACTATTGCTATCCATCATGATAGAAGATCGATAGGTGGGAGGGACGATCTCGCAACTGGACAAGAAGCGTTACTTATTTGAGACAAAAAACCAAGTCGAGCCCTCCAAGTCTATCGCCCAGCTGGTAGAGAGATGTCTTAAATGTATCGAGCATGGACAAGGAAAAACTTTAGGAAGCAAATAATGTAATTACATGTATTTTCAAAGTTTTGGATGTCAGGCGACAGGGAGAGGTGAAAGTCCTACAGAAAAAGATAGGGACAGCAAGTGAAGAGTTCCACATGCTTAGCTCATAACTCTCGTTCTTTGAATAATTGAATTGTAACGCCACATGTTGGTATAAATACATCTTTTATTATGTAAGGATAGGCTTTTTCTTTTGGCAGATTGTAATAGAGAAATTTTCCTTTTCCAGGATTAATACAAAGCGAATTGAAGACTCCATATTCCGTCA
>SNQJ01S0000978.1:57883-108399 GCA_010110895.2 Picea sitchensis
TCTTTGATGAATGCTTCAACTGCAATTTAGTACAACCTCTACTGTGGCGATCATGTTTTAGTTATCTAATTATTTACATATTTTCCTTTGTATCGGCTATTAGCAGGTACAAGACCTGTGGATTACTTAGATCTCTATATTTTATGCTTCATTAAAGTGTTTCTTTTCTTTTTCTTCTTCTGTTACAGCGTGAGATTCCTATGGAATTGATGCTTCACATTGTCTGACAACTCTATGTTTTCTTTCGTTTCATACTTGGTTTCAAATTTAAACTCATTTTTGGAAAACGACCTTCGATTTTGTTAAACTATTAATTTGTTTCACAGGATTTTTTCTCATATAATCTAAAATTGAATCAGCAACTTAAAAGCATCAATCTCTTAAATTTATGTTCCTTAAATGACTGCCCCTGTTGCATCGCCTTAAACCTCTTCAATACTAAGAACTGCAACCACCCGAGTTGAACTCGAGCGTTCATGGGCAGCCATTGAATGGGACATAACCATTCAAGAACAAGTGGAAGTTAGACATAGACAACTTAGAAATAAGCCATAGTTTCTCTTCCAGTTGTTTGCTCCTTTCCATATATTTTACCCTCTTCTGGATGCCTAGACTCTATACTTCATAGCCTTAAGTACAGACTCTGGAACAACACCTCCTGTGCCAAGCCTAGCACAGAGTGACATGCTTTAATCACTTCCTCTTTGACCATGGCCCGTTCTGCGAGCAACTTCTCCTTTTCTCTCTGTAGCTGGGATTTTTACTCCTAGATCATCGCCTGAAACTCTTATTTCTCTCTTTCATAGGCGGTTAGACTGTATCGCGCTACTCATAATTGTTCTAAGGCTTCATCCTTCTCTTGTTTCAAGGCTTATATAGCCTTCTCCTTCTCTTCCTGGACTTTATGAAGTCGATCTTCTGTCACATCTACGATTCTTCTCAATTGGGTTGGTTCATCCCCCAATTCTCCAATCTGCGACGCAGTAGGTACTACGTAGACCAAACAAATAGCTTATCGTACTTCATTCAATTCCTTCTCAACCCTTCCATATATCTCTTCCTGCTTCACTCCATATCTCTACAAGATGTCCTTGGAAGCATCCTCCATATCTCCATGGACCAGACTGATATCGTCCTCTGTGAGCATGGCCTCCAACTGGGGCTTATTAATGCACGTCTTCTTCCTTGCTGAAGGTTTCTTTGGAGAAATATTCCTCTTCTATGGTGTTACTGTCCCAGCAGAGGGATCCTTACGTGGAGGGATGGTAGGTTCGCCTCCTCCTCCTCCTTCTTCTCCTTTATTTCCTCCTCCCTTCCCTTATGCTTCGTCTCCTCCTCTTCTTGGTGAGTCAAATCCATTATCTTCAGAAACGTTGTACTCCTCATCAGTCTTTATATCCTGGACTTCCTCCTGTTATTTCTTCTTCTTTGTCCCACTGGATTGTCTGACATGCTCAACCCAAGTGACCATGGGGCTTCCTATGGTGTTAGTGTCAGAGAGTTCTGCATCAGCGATGAGTACAATGAATTCCTTCATCCACTCCTTTGTGATATGTTCCATGTCTTCATATGTTAGCTTATAGTACGACTGTAATTCTTCCTTGTTCTCATCTCTGCACGCAGTGATATAGATGAAATTTGGATCTGCATGGAACTTTGCTATTGGTCAGTACTGGTGCAGGGTGTGTTGTGTCATGTGCGGAAATGATTCAATGGAAAACTTTAGTTGTTGATAGTATGCATGAAACACAGTGTTGCACTGCCACTGCTTTGTCATGTCATTGGTGTGCCACAAGGTGGAAAACCTAGTGGCCAACGACTCCGATGGTTTGATCTCTGGAAAGGTGGATCCTTCAGGCATTTTCCAAGTGACAAATGCGATCAAAATGATTAGCTAGCTGTAGTGGAATTTGTATCCCAAATATTGGGCTTCTTGGAAATATTTCTCAAGTTCATTGACGAGGTAGCTCACCCAGTTCATCTGCATGCCCTCCACACATTTTCCTGTGAGTTCCACCACGAACCTGGTGACCTGTGTGGGGTGGTTCTTCCTTATGATCTTTCCAGCTATGAGTTGGCAAGCGAGGTACATTGTTCTATCATGTATAGAGGATACCTTGTAACCTCTCTTTCCTTTTTTTACTTCGTCGTAATCTTCCTTGATGCGTTGTGCCAGGGAGCAGTCTGAGGCCTTCAATGGATAAAATTGTTGAGGGTCGGGTCCCTTCATACTTAAGCCTGTAATATGGTGGATCAATGTCGAATCCACGATAATCCTTCGGTAGAGCCACGGGTATCCGCCATGATAGCATGACAAGAGGAGTTTAACATAAGCATTAACCTTTTGGTGGTGGCCAAAATGGGGAATCTTCATCACATTTAGCACGGTGGACTGCGCCAGTCCCTTAATCCATGGCTGGGAGACGAGGTGAGGCTTCTTCCCAGTTCAATTTTTCAAGTTCTTTCTATCTCGTAGATTGAATTCGTTGTTCTTCAGTAGCGAGATCTGTCCTAACTGACTCTCGACTACGTGTATTCCTTTCGGAATGTATGTAGTGAATACAGTGTACTCAAAATCGTGTGGGATGATGTCGTGGTTAACTACGCCAACCAAAGGTGGTATATACTCTGGTAGGATGGATGGGATCTGATTTGCATTAGCCAGATCTCCACAGTGCTTACTTCGATGCTTAGTCGTGGGATTAACACGACCATAATGACGTCTAGTTCAAGGGGAAGCCTGTAGTCCCCTAGTCGAGGACACCTGGAAACCTTCATATATCGGTCTGTCAGCCATTATCTTTCTGAGGACTTCTCTAACTCACTAGGTTCGCCCGACATCCGAAATTTTAATCAAACGGGTTGGGGTAGACGAACGGACAGGCAGGGCAGAAAAATGTACGGTGAGGTCTAGCTTCAGATAACACAGATTGACACTTAGACAATTTTTCGTTAGCTCAATTAATCACGGGCGGAAAAAAGTGGTCCCAGAGCAGCGACCAATGAGTTAAATAGGCGGGGCATTGTAACAGATTCTTCCAACGGCCAGGAACGCTTCCATCAATGTGAATTTGTTTGTTATGGTGCGGTCTCAACGTCCCAAAAGTATTCCATCAGCCCATAAATGCATTTTATAACCATTATGGAGTGTCGTTCTAATGGTCGGTGTGCCTCCAACGGTCATATAACTTCGCCAGGGTGAATTCCCATTCTACGTGGTCCTGTTGTTCCAGCGAGGTTCAAATCCTGTGAACCTGCCTCCTGCACGGTTCCAATCTGCAAAGTCTTCCATCTGTTCTCTGTAGCTTCTTGTAGATTTTCCAACTTAGCTTTCTTTTTATTGATATTCCTTGCCTTCTTTCCTGTGATCCGAGTCTCTCTAACTATTTCTACAATCCTCTTTCCATTTTTATTCTTATCTTCCCCTAGCACAGTAACTTCGCACTATTGATGTGCCCTCAAAGGGTCTGAAGTTAATATCCCTTCTCTTAATACTTTATGGGTGGTTATACTTCTTTCTTGAATAGATAGGTTCTTCAAGCCTTCTTACATTCTTTCAACCTTGGCATCTAATTCTCTTTCTTCTGTCCCTCCTGCGTTGTTATGTTGTTTTTTTTCTTCAACTTATCCTCTCGTTATTTTATTAGTCGATCTATTTTTTTGGCTATGAAATCCCTTAGTTCTTGCCTTTTATTTTTTGTAGCTTCTTCCTCTGCTTTCCTTCTGATTTGATCCTTCTCAATCCAAGGCTTACCTAATAAAAGTGGGAAAGGGGTGTTGTCCACAATAAACTTAATGACTTCAAATTCCTCTTCGGTCGATGTTCCATGAACAATAATAGGTATATTAGTAATTCTTCCACATAGGGTTATCATATTTCCTTTAAACAAGCCTATCCTTCCCAATGAAGGTACCAAAGTAGGATTTCCCAAAAAAAATCAAGTTCTCTCTGTCATAATATTCACTAATTTTTACTCATCCAAGACACAATCTATGTCGAAGTCTTCTATTCGTGTACTTATGCACTGTTTTACTTTCAAGATCTCTAGTAAACTGACATCTTTATGAACATCCATCATTTCTTTCAACTGAACTAATGTAGTCTGAACTTTCTTTGATTCTTTCTCTTTATGACTTCCTAACATGATCTTAGTCTTTTGATTTTCTTCGTAGTTTTCTTGTCTTACGTTCATCCTTTCGAATTTAGCAATAATTCTTGGACAGTCCTCAACCTCATGACCAACAATATTACAATAAAGACAAATGGGACCTACACCAACGCATTCCTTAACAAGATGCCCTGGTCTTCTGCAATTATAGCACAGTGTCAATCCTCTTTTTATTTTAAACGTTCCCCAACCTCTTATGTACTGCGCACTAGGATCACAGTGCTCTACCTGCAAAAAAATATTTCTAGGTTCCTGAATCCACTTATTAGTCCAAAAACTCTTTATATGCATAGGAATAACATATCTTTCTTCATTTCTATTAAATTTACTCAGATCAACTCTTTCTTCCAATTGTGCCATAGCCTTAAGACTAGGATAGAATCTATTAAACATACTTAAATTCATGCTTTCGAAACAAAAATTTCCACTTATCTTACTCTTATCAAAGCACAAAGCTTTACCTCTTTTATTCACATCGGATATCTCTCTTAGCACAAAGCTTCACAAGGCAAGTAGAGTACTACGCACTACAGTAGCATATCTACGCACAGAGCTTCTCTTTTCTTTACTTCAGTTCCCATCAATCACAGTTTCAGGTCCCAACAACAGAACCATTTGTTGGCACAGGCGAAGACCCAGGGTTCAACGCTTAACAACGCACCAACAAAACCCTGACTACTAGCCCTTTCGGCAACACCTGCGAAGAAGACGAGGTCTCACCCAAGGTAGAAGCAAGCGGGGTTACATGACACAGGTGTCTGTACCCAGGCGGGGACATAGATCTGTGATAATAACACTTCACAGAGTACTCTAGTAACACTTAGAAGATGACATGCATTAGTTCATTAGCTTAATCAACATCGCAGGAATTAGTCAAAGATAAATCGACGCAATAACAATAAATGATTACACATCCTGAATACTTAGCAATGAGTAGATCTAACATTCATTTACCCTTTAACACAAGTAATCACTTAAGCAATAACAGATCTATCTATCATACATAATAATCAAATCACTAAGTAGATTCATGACATAAACACTATAGCACAAATCAAACCAAAGACACAAGATATACGTGGTTCACCCAAGTGTGGGGCTACACCCACCAACTGCTTCACCTTCTTTATTATTCATCCAGATCTTACATTCATTTTCTCCTGTGCACTAAGCCACGGAGCCATGCTTCGCACGAAACAAGAGATCTGCACACTGAGCACTAGATCCTCCTTCCCAAAACTAGGTCAATGCACAGATCCAACCCTCTTCTGAGCACAAAGCCTTAACACATATACATTTTTGCACAAAGCAACCCAAACTACTTGCACTTATCTACCAAGACTTCGCTACTTCTACCATACATTCTTGCTTATTTATACTTTTACAATTCCTTATAAAAGGCCTAAACATGGGAGAACCCATGGGCCAACATCCCATAACCCTTTACAAAAACCCTAAGGAACCCCTTACTGGGTACACATAGCCCGCAAAACAACTGAGATCTGTGATATCAGCTCTGCCCGGGCGCTCCTTCTTCGAACAATGTGTCAATGTCCAAAAGTGGTCCAAACCTAACCAAGGTTTCCTCAAAACTTGGGCGAGGGCCAACAAGAGCCAATGCTAAGTACAAGCAGCGACATGATCAACATCGAGTGCAACACAACTTCCAGGTGGGCGACAAAGTGTGGCTACATTTGCAGAAGGAGCACCTCGTTGGACGCCACTGCAAGCTTCTCCTGCTCCGATATGGGCCATACACCATCGCCAAGGTTTGTAGGGTACAATGCCTTCGAGCTTAGTATCCCACCATTCCTTGGTTTGCACCCAGTGTTCAATGTGGAGTGCCTTCGGACTTACTTTCCACCTCTACTGGACACATCTGACATGGAAAAAAAACTCACAACAATAGAGTTAAACCCAGACTACATGGAACAAGCCACAACTGATCAGATTATGGACACATAGATAAAGAACACTCATCAGTAGAGGATCCATCTATATCAAGTTGTCAAAGTAGGCCAACTCCTTCACCATGGCAACTGGCTCACCACGGACCAAGTCCAACAGAAGTTTCCTCATGTCATGGACGAACTCAACGCAATGGGGACCATTGCTTCCTAAGGGGGGAGAAATGATACAGGTGTATATTTGTGGCCACCCGCCTATTCCACTTGGACCCCCACCACTGTTTCTTTCAGTTTTTTAGTTTCCTTAATTGTAGCACAATTTACTATTTTTGGTCATTTTTCGGGTCCTGAACTTTCGAAGCCATTTTGAGGTCCTAAACAACATTTTTTGGGAATCAACCGATCGTTGTAAGTTTCTTATATTTATTGTCATAAATTTTAGTCCTCGAATAGATCTTTCTAACGATGTATCATATGCGTCAAACGGAGATAGTATGCCAAAGTCACGACCCCGGGAAATTGATGTACTAATTTACCCCGACAGGGCCCATATTCTGGTGTTTCATCTCCTAGGGTTAGGTTTTTGGATGTTTACGGTTTCCATTGTTTCTCAATAATATATAGGCCTTCGAGCCTCATTGTAACATAGAGTTCAGAGGCATGTAGCTGCCGCATCGCTTCTCAAAGATAAGCTACCAGTGCCCTAGCTAGTTTATTTCTATTTTGTCTGTAAACAAATTTCAATTCTTTGATATTAATGAAATGAAGTGTTATTTCCACTGCATCTTTGTATTCATGGTTATTTGTGTATTTTGTTGCATTCCTGCATAAATTCGGATCTCACGGCATGCATGAGTAATTTTGGACGTCCAAATTACTTCCTTCTTAGCAGAAGAGGATGAATAATAAGAGTATGCTCTAGACCACTGAAAGTTCTGATCCTCTCATATAAAAATGTTCAAAGTATCTCCATAGAACTATTGTCGAGTCGCTGCTGCCATAAGTTGACGAGAGTGTTCTTTTGATCCAGATAATATTTCAAATGAGCACTTGAGAGATAATATAATCTTCCACAAATCATGCTTTAATGTGGTTTAATAAGAAATCTCCTCGATCCCTTCACCTATTAATGACAATCTTTACGGGACCTGCATGATGATTTATTAGCATTTAAACCATACTAAATGTGTAATGGGAAAAGCGCTAAGGTGGCGGGGACGAACGAGGGAAAATAGTATTTTGGGACTTTTGTGAACCCACCAACCAGGGAACCCACAAATCTACAATTGCAGAAGGTTGATAATTGGCTAAGTGTTGTAATGCAGTCAGTCGGACTCAATATAGGAGAGATGAGGTACTTAGGAGCCCTGAGAGTCCAATGGTCAAAATGTAGATCGCGGATCGTTCGGGTAAAAAATGTAGTTCACGGAACAAGGGATATGAAAGCTTAAAACCCGCCAACCCAAGAACCCGCGACTGCAAAAATAGCTAAGTATAGAATAATGTGGCGACTGGTCGGACTCAATACGTGGGAGCGTGGATTGGAGATGGGGATCCGAGTGTCCACCAACCCGCGAACCCACCTTTTTGGAAAAACGACTAAGTATAAAAATCTAGAAAGGGAGAAAAGAAGGGAAAAAGGGAAAGGGGAATTTGGGTAAGTATAGAAGAGGGAAAAGAAAGGGAGAAAAGAATTTGGTAAAATAGAAAAGGGGAGGGAAATTTTGGAAGCGGGAATTGATCTGAAAAAGAGGTTATAGTGGTAGTAGTCAGATTCGACCCCATGTCACACGAGTACAAGCCCACCCTAGTTGTCAATTCCGCTAGAAAAAAAAAATGGTTGCATGGTTTTCATGGAGAAAATTGTATTGGTTATGGGTTTATTTTATACCATTTCATGGTTCCTTTGATTTATGGTTCATTTTTCATTGTTGGAATGTCCCTGGACCCCTCTTGGGGACCAAGCCCAAGCCCCTTGGTTCCATTTTTCTTTTAGTATATGGATATGCTAAGGTAGTTGAAAGATATGTTGGGGACGAGGTGGATGAGAGGAGTGTGAGGTCGATTTGAACCCTTGACCCCATCCTTTCCTTCATACCTCTTATTCCTCACCCTCCCAAGATGCACTTGGCCCTCCCCATGTAATCCATCCCCCTCTCATATCCTCCCTCTCCCCAATCCCTTCTACATGTATGCTTCCCCATTTCTCCTTCCTTCACTCCCCTACTCCAATCGCCCTCCCTCAACCCATCTACCTCACTCTATAACTCCCTACCCTCTTTAATTTACCATCACCCCTCAGACTAGATAATATCCTTTTTCTATCCCATTTCCACCTCATGTTCCTCCCCGTATTCCTTAGCTCCTTCCCCCATCACACTCCTTTATCCCCTCCTCTATGCATCCAAAAATACACCACCACTATTGGCTCCCTCCCCACCTTTTAACTATGAAATATTTTTTTCTCCACCCTTCCTTCACTTGTCCACCATCACTAGAGGTGGTTTCCCTTCCTAGCCACCCATCCACATCTAGTGGTGGTGGATTCCACTCCCACCATATCCCTTAAAAAGGAAATGGTGGTGGCTCCATTCCACTCCCACCATAGTCTTCAAAAAGAAAGAATGCGACCAGTGTGGGAAAAGCCTATCTAACCTTATTAAATACTGGTATTCGCACCCTGTAAAATTAAGGGCTGACTCCAATGGAATCTATTTGATCTCAGTGTTGGAGCCACAATTCATGTATGTATCAATGATGGTCTGTAGGTTGTACGGGAAGGAGGATACCACTCACTTCTTCCTCTCATGGGTACCATTGATTCACACAGTGGCTAAGGGTTTCACGTTCGATTGGGCCAAGATTTTGTTTGATAGTTTGGCCAGCCAGATCACAGAATACCGAGAGCAAAAGGCAAGTGGGAAAACGTCCTCGTTTTTTATGTCGGCTTACATAATGGATGTTGTGTACTTCTTGACACCTTTCCCATTAATGAGCTGGAGTTGGACTCCAACCAACGAACGACCTATTCATGAATACCATTCAAAGTTCTGGGAGGATAAATCCAAGGAGTTTGTATACGATATTTTCAATTGGGTAGTGGTGCCCATGCATATTTCTATCTTCGCCCAACCACCCCCCCGGATTTTGGATAAATCCGCGGAAGATTTAATCTGCGTAGCAGACTGGCATATTGAAAGGGAATTTTCATATATTATGGTTTTTGGTTGCTCTGTTCCACCATATGTCCTACCTCTATTTTTACCAGATAAGCTGGCGTGTCGCGAGATTTCCAGGCAAACGGTGCTCGACGAGATAAGCAAGGAACTCAAGGGAGTTCAAAAGAAGGTATGGCCACCTTTTCCCATACACATTGTCACCTATTGTTTATTAGATTTTGGCCATGCTAAAGCAGAGGCCGCAACCCTGAGTGAGATGAAACTAGTGGGCATCGAGTTTAAGAAGCATGACCCGCATAAGATTGTGGGAAACCACCTGGCAAGTTGCGGCCTGAAAATATACGAGCACGACATCTCCCCCCATGATGAAGTTTTCCGAGGGGTAAAAAATTACTTAGAAGTTCTAAACTGGGTTCGAGCCCTCCAGTCTAAGGACATGTTCAATTTTTATAAGTTCCAGGAGCACCGGAAGAGCGGGCTCCCCAAATTTTTGCAAGGTAGAATCTCAAAACCCCCGGGGTCTCAACAAGCAGAGGTCGAGGGCTCAACAAGCACAGACCCGGATGAACAGAAAGCTCAAGGGAACACAGAGAAAACTAAGGTCCTCAAAAAAGAATCTGAAGGCCCAAGCCATGAAGAAAGATCCCCAGGGGCAGATAATCCGGGAAGACGGACCGAGGTTAGAGTCAAGATGCACACAAAGCAGGTAGGAGACCCACTGTTGCTCACACCGAATAAATCGAGTATCGATGCTGGTGTGAAGAATATACCATCAGAAATTGGCAGTCCCATCCCGTCTGTCACACCCCTAAAGTTTTACAAAGGGGACACTGATGCTGGAGCGATATCTATAAAATACCTGATGCCTATCACCGCCGAAGAGTTTCCCCCTAGCGATTTTTTCTTCATCAACAAAAGAAGGTCCATAGTGAAATGGGTAACGCATCACCAGGCAGGCGAAGTGGCCAAAAAAATCAAAATATTGACATAAGGCAAAAGCTTAGAAGAAGAAGAGTTCACTGACGAGATAGCGGGAACATTGGGGGCCTATGCCACCACAACCCAATTCTCAGTTGGGACCCTAAGGAGCCAATTGAAACACAAGGATCGGTTGATTAGCGAGTTGTTGAGTCGTCTATCAGAATCAGAGACGAATGCCTGAAACAAGGCATATAAAGAGCTCGAGCAAGCCAAAGAGGTCGACCGACAGGAAATCAAGAAACTCAAGACTAATCTTGAGCAAATGCAGCAGTCGGTCGAAGAGAGCCAAACACAGGTTGAGCGACATGAGGGATTGATAAACCAGCTTCAAATTGAGTTGGATCTCGCCGAAAGCCAGGTCATAGACATGACGATATTCCAAACCTAGGCCACGGAGATCTGAAGGAGAATAGAAACAGCTCAGCAGAGTTTGCTTGCCAAAATTGAAATCATCCAAGATCATGTTCAACTAGTAGACCAAGCCCTGGACCAAGTCACTTTAAGAGAAAGGGAAGCTCGGGTAGCCCGAAGTACATTCCAAGAAGCTGTCACATCCGCAGCAAAGGAAGAGATAGCCATCGCTTCCAAATTGTCCATTAAAGAACAGACCAAGGGGAATATCCTATTGACGGCTTGGGAACACGATATATCCAAAAACAGGACAAGGGCCAAAGAGGTGAGGGATTCTTTTGAAGAAATATTTGGTTCAATAAAACAAAATTTGGTAGAGCTCGATAGAGAAGCTAGCGCTGGAACGTTAGGGAAAATCAAAATAGCCAAGCATCTGTTAGATATCAAAGAAAGTATGGATAGGGATCAAGCCGAGCTCTATCAAGTAAGTCAATTCGACATTGCTTCGATTGAAAAATGGCTAATTAAGCCGAATTTACTATTTCTATCCATCATGACAGAATATCGACAGGTGGGAGGGAGGATCTCGCAACTGGACAAGAAGTGTTACTAATTTGAGGTAGAAAACCAAGTTGAGCCCTCCAAGTCTATCGCCCAGCTGGTAGAGAGATGTCTTAAATGTATCGAGCATGGGCAAGGAAAATCTTCAAGAAGCAAATAATGTAATTACACGTATTTTCAAAGTTTTGGATGCCAGGCAACAGGGAGAAGTGAAAGGCCTGCAGAAAAAGATAGGGACAACAAGTGAAGCGTTCCACATGCTTAGCTGGTAACTCCCGTTCTTTGAATAATTGAATTGTAACGCCACATGTTGGTATAAATACATCTTCGATTATGTAAGGAAGGGCTTTTTCTTTTGGCAGATTGTAATAGAGAAATTTTCCTTTGCTAGGATTAATACAAAGCGAATTGAAGACTCCATATTCCATCAAGATTGAGTTATGTGCTTTCCTCTGTTATTTCGTACTTCCTGTCATTTTTATATATATCTTTGATGAATGCTTCAACTACAATTTAGTACAACCTCTACTGTGGCGATCATGTTTTAGTTATCTAATTATTTATAGCTTTTCCTCTATATCAGATATTAGCAGGTACAAGACCTATGGATTACTTAGATCTCTATATTTTATGCTTCATTAAAGTTTTTCTTTTCTTTTTCTTCTTCTGTTATAGCGTGAGATTCCTATGGAATTGATGCCTCACATTGTCTGACAGCTCTATGTTTTCTTTTGTTTCATACTTGGTTTCAAATTTAAACTCAGTTACGGTAAACGACCTTCGATTTTGTTAAACTATTAATTTGTTTCACAGGATTTTTTCTCATATAATCTAAAATTGAATCAACAACTTAAAAGCAGCAATCTCTTAAATTTATGTTCCGTAAATGACTGCCCCTGTTGCAAGGAAACCTTACGTAGAACCCGGCCTCTCAGACCAAACCAGCGTCGCCTTAAACCTCTTTGATACTATCCTAAGAACTGCAACC
This sequence comes from Picea sitchensis, assembly GCA_010110895.2. Lineage (NCBI taxonomy): Eukaryota > Viridiplantae > Streptophyta > Pinopsida > Pinales > Pinaceae > Picea > Picea sitchensis. Next base: position 70,020 of record SNQJ01S0000978.1, read on the forward strand.
ACCCAAGTTGAACTCGATGGTTCGTGGGCAGCCATTGAACAGGACATAACCATTCAAGAACAAGTGGAAGTTAGACATAGAAAACTTAAAAATCAGCCATAGTTTCTCTTCCAGTTGCTTGCTCCTTTCCATATCTTTTACCCTCTTCTGGATGCCTGGACTCTATACTTCATAACCTTAAGTATAGACTCTGGAACAACACCTCCTGTGCCAATCCTGGCACAGAGTGACATGCTTTACTCACTTCCTCTTTGACCATGGCCCGTTCTGTGAGCAACTTCTCCTTTTCTCTTGTAGCTGGGATTTTTACTCTTGGATCATCGCTTGAAACTCTTCTTTCTCACTTTCATAGGTGGTTAGACTGTATCATGCTACTCGTAATTGTTCTAAGGCTTCATCCTTCTCTTGTTTCAAGACTTTTGTAGCCTTCTCCTTCTCTTCCTAGAATTTCTAAAGTCGAGCTTCTGTCGCATCTGCAATTCTTCTCAATTGGGTTGGTTCATCCCGCAATTCTCCAATATGTGACGCAGTAGGTACTGCGCAGACCAAACGAATAGCTTGTCATACTTCCTTCAATTCCTTCTCAACCCTTCCATATATCTCTTCCTACTTTGCTCCATATCTCTGCAAGATTTCTCTGTAAGCGTCCTCCATAGCTCCACAGACCGGACTGATATCGTCCTCTGTGAGTGTGGCCTCCAACTGGGGCTTATTAACGCACGTCTTCTTCCTTGCTAAAGGTTTCTTTAGAGAAATATTCCTCTTCTGTGGTGTTACTATCCCAACAGAGGGATTTTTACGTGGAGGGATGGTAGCTTCGCCTCCTCCTCCTCCTTCTTCTCCTTTATTTCCTCCTCCCTGCCCTTATGCTTCGTCTCCTCCTCCTCCTAGTGAGTCAAATCCATTATCTTCAGAAACGTTGTACTCCTCATCAGTATTTATATCATGGACTTCCTCCTACTTTTTCTTCTTCATCATCCCACTGGACTGTCCGACATGCTTGACCCGGGTGACCATGGGACTTCCTATGGTGTCAGTGTCAGAGAGTTTTGCATCAGCAATGGGTACAAGGAATTCCTTCAGCCACTCCTTTGTGATCTGCTCCATGTCTTCATCTGTTAGCTTGTAGTATGACTGTAACTCTTCCATGTTCACATCTCTATGCGCAGTGATATAGATGAAAAGTGGATCTGCGTGGAACTTTGTTATTGGTCAGTACTGGTGCAGGGTGTGTGGTGTCATGTGTGGAAATGATTCAAAGGAAAACTTTAGTTGTTGATAGTATGCATGAAACATAGTGTTGGACTGCCACTGCTTCGTCATGTCGCTGGTGTGCCACAAGGTGGAAAACCTAATGGCCAACGGCTTCGATGGTTTGATCTATGGAAAGGTGGCTCCTTCAGGGATTTTCCAAGCAACAAATACGATAAAAATGATCAGCCAGCTGTAGTGGAATTTGTATCCCAAATCCTAGGATTCTTGGCAATATTTCTCGAGTTCATTGACGAGGTAGCTCACCCAGTTCATCTGCATTCCCTCAACACATTTTCCTACAAGGTCCACCACGAACCCGGTGACCTGTGTGGGGTGGTTCTTCCTTACGAGCTTTCCAGCTATGAGTTGGAAAGCAAGGCGCACTGCTCTATCCTATATAGAGGCTACCTTGTAACCTCATTTTCCTTTTTTTACTTCGTCGTAAGCTTCCTTGATGCGTTGTGCCGGGGAGCAGTCTAAGGCCTTCCCTGGATAAAACTATTGAGGGTCAAGTCCCTTCATACTTAAGCCTATAATATGGTGGATCAGCGTCAGATCCACGATAATCCTTCGATCGAGCCACAGGTATCTGCCATGATAGCACGATAAGAGGATTTTAACACAAGCGTTAACCTCCTAGTGGCGACCAAAATGGGGAATCGTCATCACATTTAGCACGGTGGACTGCACCAGTCCCTTAATCCATGGCTGGGAGACGAGGCGAGGCTTCTTCCTAGTTGAATTTTTCAAGTAACGGTGGGGTGCTAGCATAGCATAGTTCTTTATGTCTCATAGATTGAATTTGTTGTTCTGCAGTAGCGAGATATGTCCTAACTAACTCTCGACTACGTGTATTCCTTTCAGAATGTACGCAGTGAATACAGTGTACTCAAAATCACGTGGGATGATGTCACGGTTAACTGCGCCAGCCAAAGGTGGGATATACTCTAGTAGGATGGACGGGATCTAATTTGCATTAGCCAGATCTCCGCAGTGCTTACTTTGTTTCTTAGTCGTGGGATTAACATGGCCATAATGACGTCCAGTTGAAGGGGAATCTTGTAGTCCCCTAGTTGAGGACGCCTGGACACCTTCATATATTGGTCTGTTAGCCATTATCTTTCTGAGGACTTCTCTAACTCACTAGGTTCGCCCGACATCCAAAATTTTAAACAAACGGGTCGGGGTAGACGAACGGACAGGAAAGGTAGAAAAATGGACGGCGAGGTCTAGCTTCGGATAACACATATCGACACTTAGACAATTTTCTATTGGCTCAATTAATCACGGGTGGAAAAAAGTGGTCCCGGAGCAGCGACCAACGAGTTAAATTGGTGGGGCATCGTAACAGATTCTTCCAACGGCCAGGAATGCTTCCATCAATGTGAATTTGTCTGTTATGGTGCGGTCTCAACATCCCAAAAGCAGTCCATCAGCCCATAAATGTGTTTTATAACCATTATGGAGTTTCATTCTAACAATCGGTGCGCCTCCAATGGTCATATAACTTCGACGGGGTGAAGTCCCATTCTGCGTGAACCTGTTATTCCGACGAGGTTCAAATCCTACGAACCTGCCTCATGCGCGGTTCCAATCTGCAAAGTCTTCCATCTGTTCTTTGTAGCTTCTTGTAGATTTTCCAACTTAGCTTTCTTTTTATTGAGATTCCTTGCCTTCTTTCATGTGATCTGAGTCTCTCTAACTATTTCTAGAATCCTCTTTCCATTTTTATTCTTATCTTACCCTAGCATAGTCACTTCGCACTGTTGATGTGCCCTCAAAGGGTATGAAGTTAATATCCCTTCTCTTAATACTTTATGGGTGGTTATACTTCTTTCTTGAATAGATAGGTTCTTCAAGCCTTCTTGCATTCTTTCAACCTTGGAAGCTAATTCTCTTGCTTTATGTCCCTCCTGCATTGTTACATTGTTTTGTTGCTTCGACTTATCCTCTCGTTATTTTATTAGTCGATCTATTTTTCTGGCTATGAAATCCCTTAGTTCTTTCTTTTTATTTTTTGTAGCTTCTTCCTCTACTTTCCTTCTTATTTGATCCTTCTCAATCCAAGGCTTACCTAATAAAAGTGGGAAAGGGGTGTTATCCACAATAAACTTAATGACTTCAAATTCCTCTTCGGTCAATGTTCCATGAACAATAATAGGTATATTAGTAATTCTTCCACATAGGGTTATCATCTTTCCTTTAAACAAGCCTATCCTTCCTAATGAAGGTACCAAAGTAGGCTTTCCCAAAAATTTCCAAGTTCTCTCTGTCATAATATTCACTTATGTTTCCTCATCCAAGACACACTCTATGTCAAAGTCTTATATTCTTGTACTTATGCACTGTTTTACTTTCAGGATCTCTGGTAAACTGACATCTTTATGAACATCCATCATTTCTTTCAACTGAACTAATGTAGTATGAACGTTCTCTGATTCTTTTTCTTTATGAATTCCTAACATGCTCTTAGTCTCTTGACTTTCTTCGTAGTTTTCTTGTCTTACGTTCATCCTTTCGAATTGAGCAATAATTCTTGGACAATCCTCAACCTCATGACCAACAATATTACAATAAAGACAAATGGGACCTTCACCAAGGCATTCCTTGGCAAGATGTCCTGGTCTTCTGCAATTATAGCATAGTGTCAATCCTCTTTTTATTTTAAACGTTCCCCAACCTCTTATGTACTGCGCACTAGCATCACAGTGCTCTACCTGCAAAAAATTATTTCTAGGTTCTTGCATCCACTTATTAGTCCAAAAACTCTTTATATGCATAGGAATGACATATCTTTCTTCATTTCTATTAAATTTACTCAGATCAACTCTTTCTTCCAATTGCGCCATAGCCTTCAGACTAGGACATAATCTATTAAACATACTTAAATTCATGCTTTCAAAACAAAAAATTTCACTTATCTTACTCTTATCAAAGCACAAAGCTTTACCTCTTTTAAGATATTACCTCTTTTATTCAGATCAGATTTCTCTCTTAGCACAAATATTTGCAAGTCAAGTAGAGTATTGTGCACTATAGTAGCAGATCTATGCACAGAGCTTCTCTTTTCTTTACTTCAATTCCCAGCAATCATAGTTTCAGGTCCCGAGAACGGAACCATTTGTTGGCACAGGGGCAGAACCAGGGTTCAACGCTTAAAAATGAACCAACAAAACCCCAACTACTAGCCCTTTCGGCAACACCTGCGAAGAAGACGAGGTCTCACCCGAGGTAGAAGCAAGCAGGGTTACATGACGCAGGTGTTTGTACCCAGGCTGGGACACAGATCTATGATAATAACACTTCACAGAGTACTCTAGTAACACTTAGAAGATGACATGCATAGTTCATTAGCTTAATCAACATCACAGGACTTAGTCAAAGATAAATTGACGCAGTAACAATAAATGATTACACATCCTGAATACTTAGCAATTAGTAGATCTAACATTCATTTACCCTTTAACACAAGTAAGCACTTAATCAATAAAAGATCTATCTATCATACATAATAATCAAAACACTAAGTAGATTCATGACATAAACAACATAGCACAAATCAAACCAAAGACACAAGATATACGTGGTTCACCCAAGTGTGGGGCTACACCCACCAACCGCTTTGCCTTCTTTATTATTCATCCAGATCTTACATTCATTTTCTCCTGTGCACTAATCCACGGAGCCATGCTTCGCACCAGACAGGATATCTGTGCACTCAGCACTAGATCCTCCTTCCCAAAACTAGGTCAAGGAACAGATCCAACCCTCTACCGAGCACAATGCCTTAACACATATACATTGTTGCACAAAGCAACCCAAACTACTTGCACTTATCTACCAAGACTTCGCTACTTTTACCATACATTCTTACTTATTTATACTTTTACAATTCCTTACGAAAAAGCCTAAGCATGGGAGAACCCACGGGCCAACATCCCATAACCCATTACAAAAACCCTAAGGAACCCCTTACTGGGTCCACATAGCCCGCAAAATAAGTGATATCCGTGATATCATCTCTGCTCGGGCGCTCCTTCTTCAAACAATGTGTCGACATCCAAAAGTGGTCCAAACCTGACCAAGGTTTCCTCAAAACTTGGGCGAGGGCCAACAAGAGCCAATGCTAAGTACAAGCATCGACATGATCAGCATCAGGTGCCACACAACTTCCAGGTGGGCGACAAAGTGTGGCTACATTTGCAGAAGGAGCGCCTCGCTGGACCCCACCGCAAGCTTTGCCCACTCCGATATGGTCCATACACCATCACCAAGGTTGTAAGGGACAATTCCTTCGAGCTCAGTATCCCACCATTCCTTGGTTTGCACCCAGTGTTCAATGTGGAGTGCCTTCAGACTTACTTTCCACCTCTACTGGACATGTCTGACATGGAAAAACAACTCACACCAACAGAGTTAAACCGAGACAGCATGGAACAAGCCACAACTGATCGGATTATGGACACATAGATAAAGAACACTCATCAACAGAGGATCCAGCTATATCAAGTTGTCAAAGTAGGCCAACTCCTTCACCAGGGAAACTGGCTCACCAAGGACTAAGTCCAGCAAAAGTTTCCTCATATCATGGACGAACTCAATGCAATAAGGACCATTGCTTCCTAAGGGGGGAGGAATGATCCAGGTGTATATTTTTGGCCACCCGCCTATTCCACTTGGACCCCCACCATTGTTTCTTTCAGTTTTTCGGTTTCCTTAATTGTAGCACAATTTACTATTTTTGGCAGTTTTTCTGGTCCTGAACTTTCGAAGCCATTTTGAGGTCCTAAACGACGTTTTTTGGGAATTAACCGATCGTTGAAAGTTTTTTAAATATGTTGTCATAAATTTTATTCCTCGGATAGATCTTTCTAACAATGTATCATATGCATCAAACGGAGATAGTATGCCAAAGTTATGACCCCGGGAAATTGATGTACTAATTTACCCCGACAGGGCCCATATTCTAGTGTTTCATCTCCTAGGGTTAAGTTTTTGCAAATTTACGGTTTCCATTGTTTCTCAATAATATATAGGCCTTTGAGCCTCATTGTAACACAGAGTTCAGAGGCCTATAGCCGCCACATCGCTTCTTAGAGATAAGCTACTAGCGCCCTAGCTAGTTTATTTCTATTATGTCTGTAAACAAATTTCAATTCTTTGATATTAATGAAATGAAGTGTTATTTCCACTGCATCTTTGTATTCATGGTAATTTGTGTATTTTTTTGCGTTCCTGCATAAATTCGGATCACACGGCATGGATGAGTAATTTTGGATGTTCAAATTACTTCCTTCTAAGCAAAAGCGGATGAATAATAAGAGTATGCTCTAGACCACTGAAAGTTCTGATCCTCTCATCCAAAAATGTTCAAAGTATCTCCATAGAACTGTTGTTGATCCGTTGCTGCCATAAGTTGACGAGAGTGTTCTTTTGATTCAGTTAATATTTCAAATGAGCGCTTGAGAGATAATATAATCTTCCGCAAATCATGCTTTAATGTGGTTTAATAAGAAATCTCCTCAATCCCTTCACCTATTAATGACAATATTTACGGGACCTGCATGATGATTTATTAGCATTTAAACCATACTAAATGTGTATTGGGAAAAGCGTGAAGGTGGCGGGGACGGACGAGGGAAAATAGTATTTTTGGACTTTTGTGAACCCGCCAACCAGGGAACCCGCAAATCTGCCATTGCAGAAGGTTGATAATTGGCTAAGTGTTGTAATGCAGTCAGTCAGAATTAGTATAGGAGAGATGAGGTACTTAGGAGCCCCGAGAGTCCAATGGTCAAATTGTAGATCGTGGATCTTTCGGGTACAAAATGTAGTTCACGGAACAAGGGATATGAAAGCTTAAAACCCGCCAACCCAGGAACCCGCGATTGCAAAAACAGCTAAGTATAGAATAATGCGGTGACTGGTCAGACTCAATACATGGGAGTGTGGATTGGAGATGCGGATCCGAGTGTCTGTCAATCCGGGAACCCATGAACCCACCTATTTGGAAAAACGACTAAGTATAAAAAACTAGAAAGGGAGAAAAGAAGGGAAAAAGGAAAAGGGGAATTTGGGTAAGTATAGAAGAGGGAAAATAAAGGGAGAAAAGAATTTGGTAAAATAGAAAAGGGGAGGGAAATTTTGGAAGCGGGAATTGATCTCAACAAGAGGTTATAGTGGTAGCAGCCAGATTCGACCCCATGTCGCACGAGTACGAGCCCACCCTAGTTGTCAATTCCGCTAGCAAAAAAAAAAAATTGGTTGCATGGTTTTTATGGAGAAGATTGTATTGGTTATGGGTTTATTTTCTACCATTTCATGGTTCCTTTGATTTATGGTTCATTTTTCATTGTTGGAATGTCCCTGAACCCCTCTTGGGGACCAAGCCAAAGCCCATTGGTTCCATTTTTCTTTTAGTATATGGATATTCTAAGGTAGTTGCAAGATATGTTGGGTACGGAGTGGATGAAGGGAGAGTGAAGTCGAGTTGAACCCTCGACCCCATCCTTTCCTTCATACCTCTTATTCCTCACCCTCCCAAGTTGCACTTGGCCCTCCCCATGTAATCCATCCCCCTCTCATATCCTCCCTCTCCCCAATCCCTTCTACATGCATGCTTCCCCATTTCTCCTTCCTCCACTCCCCTACTCCAATCACCCTCCCTCAACCCATCTACCTCGCTCCATAACTCCCTACCCTCTTTAATTTACCATCACCCCTCACACCAGATAATAGCCTTTTTCTATCCCATTTTCGCCTCATTTTCCTCCCCATATTCCTTAGCTCCTTCCCCCATCACACTCATTTATCCCCTCCTCTATGCATCCAAAAATACACCACCACTATTGTCTCCCTCCCCACCTTTTAACTATGAAATATTTTTTTCTCCACCCTTCCTTCACTTGCCCACCATCACTAGAGGTGGTTTCCCTTCCTAGCCACCCATCCACCTCTAGTGGTGGCGGATTCCACTCCCACCATATAACTTAAAAAGGAAATGGTGGTGGCTCTCCATCCCACTCCCTGGGTAGATCCATCCCTTAACCACCAGAGGACAACCTCCCCTTAAAAACCAAAAAAATCAAATTGGTATATTTATGTAAATCAAAATTATGTATTTTGGTTATGGTATAGTTCAGAACTATATAAAAAAAATTGAGTTTTGGGGTAAATAAGGACATTGAAAAAAAAATATCATAACTTGGTCATTTGAAGGTCAAATTGAACCTAGAAATAACCTAGACAATCATAATGGAGAGCATTTCACTCCGATAAGAGTGTGAACTAGTAATTTATTAGAGAATTTTATTGGTAGTCATGAGAGTGAAGAAGGGCCCTAATTGAAAATGAGGCTAGTGTTAGAAATGAGGTAAATTATATGCATTGAGACTGAATCTTTGGGTTTTTTAGGCTCCATATACCCAACTAGTGCTCAATCCCAATGGTTTTTTGAGACCTTTCAGAGGCCAAATCTTTCTCAATCTTGGCATGATTTGTGCCAAACAAAATGAGATGTATTGTAGAAGTACAACAGGTCACTTATGGCTCATGTACCTTCAGATATAATGTTGTTGTGCACTTTGGAACAACTAAACATATTTTCAAGCCTAAGGGTCTTTTTTCCAAATTGAGTTCAGTTAGAGATTGTAAGTTGTCAATTGTTGGGTTGTGATATACAATGAAGGGGGGTTATTTTCAGGTGCATAAGATGTCCAAATGGAAAACATCTCATAAATCATTTCACTCAATTTCATGACCCCTTTCCTTCGAAAGCAAGTTCAATACCAAGATCCACCCAATCATGGGCTTCCTTTCTAGCAATTACAGTGGTCTTGGATGGCCAATTTCACACCTACTTTTCACCCCAACTTACAAAAGATAGAAAGTGGCCAAAAAATGGCAATCAATTGAAGGCAAAAATTGTGAGGCCTAGTTGATGTTGTGGTACCTTTGGCACCTTTACCCAAAAAGGATTTCTCAAAGCCACTTTCTTTGATGGAATTCTAATTTATTTTTACAATTATGATTTAATTTCAATTTTGGCAATCCAAAAGAACATTCTAGAAAGTGTTTTGTAAACCCATAGTAGCATTTTGACCATGGGATTTGGCAACCTAACTCCACCTTGTCTTCTTCTATAAATAGGAGGTTTGTTCATGTATTATTCAAATATTGTTGAATGAAATTAATTGAGTGTTATTGGTTTTTCTCAGGGTTCTTAGTCATTTTTTATCTCCATTTGTTCTCATGTTCAACTATTGAGGATTGGATATCTATGTGTCTAGGGTTGAGGGATAGTCGTAGGGATTTTTTATGTTAGCTATCTCCAAGAGAGATTGGTTAGCTAAGTATCTAGTCAATATTTCCTTGGTTATAACATGTAGATTGTTTCTCAGTAATAGTTGTTGCTTGTCAATTTGTATGATATTTTTTGCATGTTTGTTGAATAGAAATCATCTATTCAGCTCAATTGGTGGAAATAATACGCAATAATATCTTAGGATAGCCTATACCCCTTGCTTGTATTTTTTGTCAAAGCGGTGAAGCTCTTCCTTCCCCCTTATTATGTTTGTTTTGGTCTTTTTCTTATATTTTGTGTCATTGTCCTAAATAGGTAAAATGAAAATTCTTTGGTCGATTTACCCAGTTTTAGGACAGCCATACCTCTTTGTTATTTTTTATGTTTGTATGTTTTCCTTCCTCTAAATTCAATTGTCTTTTATCATTGGTAAACACTAAAACTTTGATAACCATGCTAAGAATCTACTAGTTGCCCTTTTTGCTTCTCCTAAGTGGTAGGGAATCATCCGAAGATGTGTTTTAGGAAAAGGAGCTAGTAGGGAAGTGCATCCAAAAAGCCATGCAAAATAACTCAATAGCCATGTAAACACACCTCAATTTTCTTTTGTACTTACCTTTTCATATTTACAAAGTTTCAATAGTTAAATATTTTCATTATTATCACGCTTTTCACACAATTCCAATCACTTGTTAATACATTTCATCCTTCTAACTTAAAAACTGCTTTGCACATGGTTTCTACACAACTCACAAAGAAATTTAACTTCATTCCTATGGGATTTGTAGCATTGTTCTATTTTTTCTTTCATTAGAAATTTATTGTGTTGTGATAACTCTAGTTGAAGGCAAAAAGGTGCATAATGCATTGATTGGGCGATGGTTGGGTTTCGTGGAAAACTTTAAGGACGTGATGTTTATCCTAAAGTGTATATAGTGAGAGGAATAATGTAGTTAATGTTCATTTTAAAGTAGGCGAATCATTCAATTTTTTCATGGAAAAGTATATCAATATTGTGAATAATTTCTTATGGGTAAATATGATTAGGTGAAATTCTCTAGTTTACACACACACTCGCACACACCCTGCACACACTCAAACAATTATCTTGAAAATTCCAAAATATATCCCCTGTATTGGGTGACAGGGAAGAGATCGCCCGTGGGACCGCCACCCGAGAAGAAAACTCTCACCCTCCTCATACCCATGTCGCCTCACTTAATGGGAAGTAACTATGCCACCTTGACATGTAGTTCCTAGATCACATCTCATTGTGGTTGTCCCGCTCATGCTTTGGTTATGATTCATCAATGGTACCTCGCCCTCGCCCTCGCCCGGTACGTCCTCCTCGTCTGACTTTCCATCATGGATATCACTCTGATTTAATTCCATTTACTCATTCCCTCTATATTCATAATGGAGACCCCCCCAACTCTTTCTCTGACTCATTGTCCAATTATTTTACCCCTACCCCTCATCGCATTTGGCTCTGTCACCTTTCTCTCTTGTTTCTCATCCCAAGCCACTGCATTACCTTCTCATCGTTGACTCACCTTCCACCTTCCTATTCTTCCCACTGCCTTTTTTCCCTGACTCCAATGGCCCGTGACAGTCGCTCTCACCGAGCCCGTGGGGGCTCTTAACGTAGACCTTGCGGATACTCGGGTTCTCATCTAGAAGTTGTAGCAGAAGATTCACCTGACTCTCGTCTCTCCCATACTCCTCCCTACATCCAGGCTGATATAGATCTTGAGGACGCCAATGTTAGAGTCTTATGGCTCTTTGTTTCAAACAACAAGGTCCTCGATTTCGTCATTTCATGGATCTCGGACACCGACAACACCAGGTCTCAAGTCTCCCAATACCTAAAGACTGTAGATATATATTGACATATGAAGCTCATGTTGGGATGCGTATTGGTTGATTGCAAGGAGGACAAGAATTAAATTTTTCTCCAACTTGATGAAATTCAAGGTCAACTTCATCTCCACGACTACAAAATGAACCTAATGGCCAAACAGATCGCAGGTTTGGAACTCTCACGTGTCACTCTACCTCAAGCCCAGGTGCCTCCGGATGAGGGCCAACCCTCTACCTAGTCCTAATGATATTTAGTTTTTTTGTTTTGTTATTTAGTCTAGGAGGTCTTGGGATCTCAATCCCACCTCTTCTTTGTCAAAATAGGAAAAATCAACAGATAAAAAAAATATTTGATACAGTAGATAGCACTAATTTCAGTTATGTCCAGACTTATAGTTTTAAAAGACAACATTTCCATATTATCTCAGACAGTTTGATGCATTGTTGTTGGTTTGGTTTCCCTAGCAGCAAGCCAGCAACAAGATTTTTGTACACTCTTATAATGGCAATATAAAGAATCTGGATTGTTTACAGTGCTTAATATAAAAAGTAAGTTGTTTAATATATATATATATATATATATATATATATATATATATATATATATATATAGAGAGAGAGAGAGAGAGAGAGAGAGAGAGAGAGAGAGAGATTATGAAATCAACGGAATATTATAATAATGAAGATTATAATAGAGAAATTATAAAATCAATGGAATATTATAAAATCAACTAAATATTATAATAACGAAGGTTATCTACCATCTCAAAAAAATTATAAACATTATACACACACACACACACACACACACATATATATATATATATATATATATATATATATACTACCAACAACAAAACACACACACATATATATATATATATATATATATATATATATACTACCCAACAACAAAGTCTAGTTATCATTGTTGTGCAGTAGTAGACCCAACCTTTAATTTCATGATTGTGTGTGTTCCTTTCTTGCTTGTAATCCCCTCTATGCATGTCCCAATGTAGTATATCCATCCTTTAATTTCATGATTGTGTGTTTTCCTTTCTTGCGTGTAAGCCCCTCTACACATGTTCATGTATGCTCCTTTCTTTCGTGTAAGCCCCTCTATGCATATTCTTGTATGTGGTAGTAAACCAACCTTAAATTTCATGATTTTTCATGTTCCTTTCTTGCATGTTCATTTCAAGATTGTGTGCGGCAATAGTCCCATCCTTTAATTTCATACAATGAGGTTCTCAAGAGAGAGAGAGAGAGAGAGAGAGAGAGAGAGAGAGAGATTATGAAATCAACGGAATATTATAATAATGAAGATTATAATAGAGAAATTATAAAATCAATGGAATATTATAATAACCAAGGTTATCATAGAGAAATTATGAAATCAACTAAATATTATAATAACGAAGGTAATGTATCATCTCCAAAAAAATTATAAACATTAACATGTATATATATTTAATATTATAAAAACTACCCAACAACAAAGTCAAGTTATCATTGTTGTGCAGCAGTAGACCCAACCTTTAATTTCATGATTGTGTGTGTTCCTTTCTTGTGTGTAATCCCCTCTAAGAATGTCCTGATGTAGTATACCCATCCTTTAATTTCATGATTGTGTGTGTTCCTTTCTTGCGTGTAATCCCCTCTAAGAATGTATCGATGTAGTATACCCATCCTTTAATTTCATGATTGTGTGTGTTCCTTTCTTGCGTGTAAGCCCCTCTACACATGTTCATGTATGCTCCTTTCTTTCATGTAATCCCCTTTGTGCATGTTCTTGTATGTGGTAGTAAACCAACCTTAAATTTCATGATTTTGCATGTTCCTTTCTTACATGTTTATTTCAAGATTGTGTGCAGCAATAGTCCCATCCTTTAATTTCACCATTGTTGATATTCACCATATTATTTACTTGGATCCTATTATCTAATTTACATATATTTTAAATAGTGCACTTTATATGTGTGTAGTTGGTTGTAAATATTGAGTAGATGGGTGGAATGTTTGAGTATATCAATTTGTTTACTTTTGGTTAATTTCGATCATATTTGAGAGCCTTTAATTTCATGATTTTGTGTGTTCCTTTCTTGCATGTTCATTTCATTGTTGTGTGGGGAAGTAGTCCTATCCTTTGATTTCATGATTGTTGATATTCACCATATTGTTGACTTGACTCCTATTATCTAATTTACATATATCTTAAATAGTGCACTTTATATGTATGTAGTTGGTTATAAATATTGCCTAGATGGGTGGAATGTTTGAGTAGATCAATTTGTATACTTTTGGTTAATTTCGATCATATTTGATAATTGCTCACAGTTTGATAGAACTATACTATTTTATTTGCAGACTATTAAAAATGAAGTATTATTTGATTATAGATGAATGTAAACCACCAATCATAGTTCACAATTGCCACTTAGAATAAGGTTCGTATGACTAAACTACAAAATTCCTTTCTAAACTATAAATAAAGTGCAAAACTAGTCAAGCAAGTGAAATTATGGGAGAACTCATTTTAGAAATTTAGAAGAAACTATTAGAAACATTCGTAGTTGGATCTTCACAATAATATCAAATAAAATTTTAGTAAAATTTGAAAAAGTTGTTAAGAAATTGAAATATGGTTCATAATTACAAGTTATTGTTTCATAGATTTATAAAATGTTTGAGAATATTTTATTGATATATTAATTGTTTATGTTGTATAAAAATCATGTTTACATCTCATATGACATATTGATACAATAACCTAATTTTTTTTTAAATATCAAGTTGTAATAAAAAGAAATAAATTGCACATAAGTAATAATAATAAACAATACATTAAATAAATCAATTCAATAAAATTAGTCTAAATCTATCTTAGCTCTGAACTTCTTATGAGAAGGATCAAATCACTCCAACTACAAATTTATTTTATAGTTTTAATCTTGAGGAAAGGTTTTCACTTCTAAGGATTTGACCCTTTCTATTATAAATCTGGAGTTAAGATGGATCTAATTTGTTGATAAATTTTCACCAATTTACACGAGTTAAACCACGGATAAAAAATATAGTCTTGAAAATGCCAAAATTAAGTAAATTAGGTATATTGAATTCTCACCAATGAGCATATAATTTAGACTTTGCTAGAGTTGGGAAATTGTGATACTCTCACTCTAATAATTGAAATATTCTATAGTAGCAAGTAAGTATAAATCTTTCCCACGCCTAAAATTTATATTTATATTAAAAGTTATAGTGTATATAAATCCCTAAGCATATCCATACTAGAAAATCATGTACAATTTTTTCATGATCTATTTCAAGTGCACTTAGCAAATCATGTACATTTTTTTCATGATCTATTTCAAGTGCACTTGTCCTAGTTAATTCTGAGTTTTGTCTCAAGATATCCTCCATCCTATGAGAGACATTGATCTAATCATTCATGAATAAAAAAAAGTGTAATGAATAGTTCAGTTTGTATCAAGAGTACTAAAAATAAAATGAGCATTCAATAATCCTTTAACATGATAAAATACTTCAATACTCTAACATTGAAATAAGATATATACTTATTAACTTAACTGGAAGATTGATTTCTGAGAACAACAAGGGTTACATAGGTTGTAAAGAAAGTTAGCACCCTAAATTAAATAAACTCCATGAGAGACATGGAAAACGAATGTAAATGGAGTACACTGCATTAATTTGTAATTGCCCAAATTACTTAATGGCTTAAATAATCTTCTATTTTTCACAACAATTAAACATTTCTCGACCTCAAACTGAAATAGAAAGAACTTAAAAAGATAGATCTAGTATCAAATAAGGTTTTACACGATATATAAAGTGTATATAAAGTGAGTATTAGATCTTGATATACCGCAAAATATTCTTAACAACAAAACATTCTTAACCCCAAATTGTAACAACGAGAGCTTAAAATAAGAGATCAAGTATTTGAAACAAGAAAATGAGTATTAGATTGTAATGCAAAGAGGGATACACTCGTTACATTAGATAAAAACAACAACAAAAAGGGATCAAGCGTGGAACCTAATATTTTTATCCGTAGTGAGCACTTACTGAAGGAAAAATAGTTATTTTGTTCTCTCCATAGTGCTTTCTAAAACTAATAAAAGGAAATCTTGTTGCAAAATATTACTTCTAAAACACTATTGAATATACCATTATATGTCAAAAATTAAAGAAATTATTGTAATATAAAAAAATTATCCAAACTAAAAAAAATTCCTAAAATTTAGTATTTTAACTATATTTTAGTTTTTTTTAAAATCCTAAAATTTATACTTTACCTTAAAAAAATATGCATAGATTTTTTTTTAAAACACAACCCCTAGGGATCCTCATCCCATATATCATTTCGCTATTTATATCTAAAAATAGTAATAGGGTTTTAAGATAAGGCGAAATATAATATATTTAAATTATACAAATTATTGGCTACCTTAA
The DNA here is from genome assembly GCA_010110895.2 of Picea sitchensis. Classification (NCBI taxonomy): domain Eukaryota; kingdom Viridiplantae; phylum Streptophyta; class Pinopsida; order Pinales; family Pinaceae; genus Picea; species Picea sitchensis. The sequence goes on from SNQJ01S0000978.1 coordinate 85,915, forward strand.
AAAAAGTATCCTAAAATTTATCCTTTTGGATATAATTTGCCCCTCGCCCCTAAAAATTACCATGTTCAGTCTCCCTTCTATCACACCAACTAGTGTTATAGAACTAGGTTTCCCTTCTATCACACCTACTGGTGTTAGAACCAAGTTTTGTATGGAGGGTTGATTGGTACTGTTTGAATCACAATCTTATGATTAAGTATTTATACTTATTTTGTTGCCCCTAAAGAGGCCTACACAAAAAAACTTAAAAAAATTTGCTCAAAAAACAAGTAAATGCAAGGAACATCCCCAAGAAACAAAACAAAAAAAACAATTTATTTTTAGTTCTTTCTTATTTATTTTATGTACAAAGTTACATTTCAATTTTATTGACTTAGTTAGATTTAAATTTTATTGACTAAGTGACATAATTGTGAAAGTAAGACATTGTCTAGAGTGGATGGTTTTTTGATCTTTCATTTCAAGCACTGTGATTTAATATATACTAGGAGTCAAAGCCTAGTAATCCTCGTTGGGGGGCCCTCATAGACAAGATTGTCCTTCATATCAAAAGAGTGAGTACACTACTAGATTTTGGTCTCTTAATTTTTGTTGTCAATTAGAAAATATTAACTAACTTAACCTCAATTGGAATACTATTATGCTTGGGTATGTCCAACTCAATTCCCTCAAGATAGTCTTGGACCTCTTCTTTTTCACAAGTGTCCTTCTTCCATTGAGGTGGTTTTAAGAGCCTGAAACTACTGGTGAGAAAAAGAGGCTAACCCCTCCTTTGAACTGCATGGGTTACTCTCTACCTTCAACCACTTGATGTCACCAACACACTCTTTTCATAAAAGTGATAATTGAATGCTATAGGATAAAAGGTGTGAGCCTCACTGGGAGGACCTTCAATGAATGTTTTCCTTCTAATGCTTGACTAATCAGATAAAATTTAATAAAATTTACACTGGTAATCATCTAATCCTTTTTTATTCCACCTAGTATCTTTTATACATCCAACATTAATTACTTATAGGGACCTTTAAAAGTTAGCAAAAATTAGGTTTTATCATAGTCACTTGAGTGATCTTGTGGTTATTAAATTTCATTATCCATCCCCTTGGAGTTTGGAACATCTCTATCACCTTCAAAATTTAGACTTGTCATGTACAAACCATGTTGTTGGGATTTGATATTTACCTTTGATCCACAAGTAAATAACCTTTTACATGAGAAAATACAACATTGTCATAGAAATAACAACACCCAAAATTTTATTTCCAAGCCGCTTATTCACCCCGAAACTCATAGGGAATTGAAGGAGTTAATTTTTTTAGTTTTTTATAAGCCTAAATAGGTATTTTATTATGTCTATAATGGCCTTCCAGAATTCTGATTTGAGTCATTGAATTCAAGTACTTTCATCTAACTAATTTCTACCTTACCATGATTACTTTCTAGGTAATTTGAGGCTTGTATTTCAAGCCTAATTGAGTGCAAACAAACTTCTATTTGCATCTTCTTGTTTTTTGTCCACAGTCTCAAGCCATGGTAAATCATTAGGTTGTGGGTTTCATAGGCACATTTGACCCTTTTTCACCCATGTTTACTTGAACATTTTACCCAATTAATTGATTTAGACCCTGAACAACCCTAGAAACCCATTTAAACCTATTTTCTGAGAGTATAAGGTTGATAATAGTTGATTGTTCACTTTTTTGAGTTTCTAGTCTAAAAAACAAAGAGCTCATAAACCCTTTACCCTATAAATTTTCACAATTTTTAGCCTTTTCAACCCACTATGGAGCTTAGGGAGGACAATACCCAACTGGGTGGTCTTAAGAGGGCTTGCAAACAAGTACATCCCCTCTCATTATTCCCCTTTGTAATGTACTCGGCCACCCTAGTACCCGTTGGGATGGTGGGGTAGTTAGAATTTTTTTCCAATTTATTTAATTTCGTTGTACTGTTAAACTCTAATACCATATAATTATTCTGCTCTGCCATATAATGAAATTGTATATGCAAAATGACATGCATACTCATGAAAGTCATGTAAACATGTAGAAATATAACATATTGAACTATTATTTAAGAAAACAACAATTTAACCCATTTTCATACGTAATAAATAACATAGATGTGATAATAATAGAACATGTATCTTTAATAATGAAAGACACCAACTGGTTGTTGACATGGGACATTCCTCCCAGTTGTAGGTATTGTTTCACCAAGTCTTTCTACCAAAGGCCACCCCTGTGCTAGGGCTATGCGTCCACAAGGATGAGAAAGACTCTCTCAACCCAATTACCACTAATTGTTAGAAGATTCACTCATGTAATCATCCCAATCACCGGCTTTATTTCCCCCTTTAGTATACACAACCCAGAGAAGTGGACCCACTTCTATACAATGCAATCCCTCGGGCTCTCACATCCCTTTTCCTGGGCTATAGCACAGACTAGCCAGGAAAATATCAATGCTAGAATCTATAGGGATGATCAGTATCAATTTTCATAATAGTCATATAATTCATCCCCCTTACAGGCTTGGCTCCATTTCTCTTGCAATTCATACTAGCAGCATGAAGGTGGAGAGATGGATGGAATAATGGACATAATGATGGTAGAATAATGGGAAGCTCTCCAAAACAAGGATTAAGTATGAATGTATCTAACTTACCAATTGTCACTCAAGAAAGTCCTCCCCGACTACTTTTTCATGTATCTCAGGGCTAATATGATTTATACATAAGCTAAGGTAATGACTTTGGGTTATAATTAAATACTATAATATTCTTGGATTTGGCCCCCTTAGCCCCCCTCTCATTCCTCTCTTGTGGAGTCATAGTCCCCCATCATTTTAGTCCCCCTTGTCTCACAACCAACGATGTATTTTTATTTATAACTTTAATTTACATCATTTACTTTCCTCGGCCCTTGGCCATACTATCTGGCTCACAGCCTAATTTGCATATTACATTACATTACATTCTGGGGAACAAAATTGGGGTGTTACACCCTTTCATTTCTTTGAAAAAAATGATCATCTAAGGCACATGTAGCATCTACATCATTTTGACCTACCAAGATGCATGTAATTGGCTCAACTAACTCGACCAACGACTTTTGCTTATATCGTGCCCTTTTCTAGAAACTCCACTGGGAGTTGTAAATTTGATTTTCTTATGTCCATATCATTCCCATGTCCTTTCCATTGAGGATTATATCCATAATCTATGATCTCATTTTTGTGTGACTTACTCCATTTTTTTCTCTTGTATTGTTGCACTTTTCTTGGTTATAACTTCCTTTGGTACAAGTACTTTTGAATATTTGAATCGATAACTTGGTAATGTGATGTAACTCATGAATTGGTGACTTCCTTCCTTATTTATACATGTTTTTTTCCATTGTAATACATTTCACCCTTGAATTTAGGGGGGGATTTGCATGATTTACTCAAGATTGATCATGTGTTAATGACGTGTTTCGATGGGAATAGACATGTTGAAGCTAAGGATTATATCCAATGATTCTTTAATGTTTCTCCCATCATACAAAACACTTCATGATGATGTAGCTATTAGGATGTCTAGAGGGAGAATCTTCTCAATGGTTTCATACCATTCAAGCATTCTCCAATACCAACTGGGAATATTTGGAACGCTCTTCAAGGAATAATATGGATATAGTAAGGACATAGTTTTCTCACCCATTACTTTCAGTGGGCATAGAATTGTTAGTGAACCTAACTTTAGAAAAAATAGTTTTCTCACCCATCACTTTCAATGAGCATAGAACTCTCGATAAGCCTAACTTTAGAAAACCTGGGGATTCACTTGTGTTCAACCTTCTTAGGAATATGAATGAATCATTGTTATCCATAGGAGGGGAATGATTAATATGATAGTGATGATTGTAGTTCATCCTTGGAAGAACTAGGAAAATTACCTTCGCATGTAGATTATTTTCACTTTTGTTTGGAATACCATGATCCCAAACAATGGCATCGTTACTAGAGGTATTTGATTTCACAACTACTAAGCCTTCCCCCACTATCTATGAATATGAATCACCATGCAATACTAAAAAATCATCTTCAAAACCTGATTAGCATTCGTTTTTCAATGAAATACATAACCCCTATGTTGTAGGTGGTATATGAGACAGTTGATGTTGCCAATTCCTTGCAATTGCCTTCTCATTTTTGAAGATGAATCTTGGAATGTTCCTAAATTCACAAAAGAAACAATTTATCAAGAAGCTACCCCTACTCGGGAAAAATATCTATTACACACAGTTGCAAGAAATGTGAATGAGGGTTCAACATAAATTTGAACATATCATCCCCCCATTCACACATACATTCATGTAAAGTTCGATAATGAGAAAGATGAAACCCTTCTTGCTTTGTCCCCTTTGCCTCCTACCATAGATGATATATAGGTATGGTTTCCTTATGTAAATACCTTTTCATTTCTTACACCCCTTGTACAAAATTGTTGAGGGCACATCATGATGATCTCAAACGATTATTGTCCTTTTACCTTCATATCACATACTCGAGGGTCATAAATTTTTCCTCGGTTATCCGTTTGGGCTGAAATTTTACAGGGAGTTATGTCTCGAAGAGTTCCTTGGTGTGTCAGTCTAATCATTCATATTGGACTTCATTTTGACACATTTACGGGGCCAAATTCCTTCATATAAAGCCTCAAATTGGGGTTTTAATGTTTTTTCGGGATTTTTTAAATTTGTAATTATGAGTTATCTCTTAGTTTTTGCACCTAATCAGAAAAACGAGTTGACAAATAGTGTCTCTCTAGTTAGGTTTTAGTTATTGGTCAGTTTTAGATTCATGCGAGAATTTTCTAAAATTAGTTGTTTTCGAAAATCTCAAGTAGTAATTATAAGGGGTTGAACTTCCATTGTAATAGTTAGGATGGAGAAGGAATAAAAGAGAGTTATTTTCCGTTCTCATGTGTTTGCATGGTTTTTAGATCTCATGAATGAATCAAATTTTATTGGATGCATCATCTAGTATAGAAGCAGGAAGATGGTTGGCAGAGGAAGAGGAACAACAGGTCTTGTTCAGATGCGTAGAGATATACAAAACCTCCAAATGCAAGTAGCAAATCTTACAAATGTGTTGGCTAGTCAAAGAACAATACAAAGAGAAGTGTTTGATGAGGAGACATACCAAGGAAATATATATCAGCTTATAGAACATGAAGAAGAACAATTAGAGTGCATGAGTTTTGAAAAAAGGATGCTTAGGGCTCTAGAAGGGAGAAATCATGGGATCAAAATGGAAGTTTCAGAATATGCAAGGAGTCTTAAACCAAAGGAGTTAATAGATTGGATGAATGCCATGAAAAAAAAAATTGAATGGAAGCCTATGACAGAGGAAAATAAGGTGAAATTTGCATGCACCAAGTTGAAGGGTCACACCATAATCTGGTGGGATCTTGTGCAGAAAGATGGAACAAAAAAAGGAAAAGACAAAATTAGGACCTGGAATAAGAAGGAAAAAAAAAATTGCGAGAATTTTTTTTACCTTTGGAATATGCCCAGACCCTTTTTTGTAGATTTCAGAAGTTGAAGCAAAACATGTCTACCATGGAGGAACTCACAAATGAGTTTTATCAGTTGTCCATTCATGTGGATCACCAGGAAATTAATGAGCAGTTGGCTACAAGGTATGTGAATTGTTTTAAATTTTCTATTCAAGATGAAATGAGCATGCATAGGGTTTTCAACGTGGAAAAGGCATACCAATTAGCCTTAAAGGCCGAGGAAAAATAAAACCGACAATTTGCTCAAAGGAATAGAGGATCAAGGAGGGGTACATCATCTACCTCATAGGGTGGTTTTAACTATGGTAGAGGCGAATCATCCCAAGGAGTTGAGAAAGCAGAAGATACTCGACAAGGTAACATGAATTAACCACGAGGAAGAATATTTCAGAGGGGTAGAGGTTACGATGGTGGTAGAGGAGGACCTTATGTGTGTTTTAGGTGTGGTGTAGAGGGTCATCGAGCATTTGAATACTCAAATTATAACATGGAAGATCTGAAGCAAGAAAAACAACCTAATTTAAACTTGGTCCAAGATGAGAATGAAGAAGAAGGAGTTGAATCTGAAGTCTTTCTCGATATGGGGGAGAATCTCATGATACTGAGGCAAATGGTGATTCCCGAAAAAGAGCAAAGGCAAAGTAGCGGCAATGAAGATTCTTGGCTTTGGAAAAATATTTTTCGAACCAAATGCACTTCTAGGGGAAAGGTATGTCAAGTTATTATTGATAGTGGCAATTGTGAGAATATGGTTTCCAAGGAGATGGTAGATAAGTTGAAATTATGTTTTGAAACACATCCCCGTACTTACTTAATTGCATGGTTCAAAAAAGGGAATGAAGTAACCATTAATAAAAGATGTTTGATCAAGTTTTCCATCAGTAAGACTTATAAAGATGAATTATAGTGTGATGTCATTCTGATGGATGCATGTCATTTGTTATTGGGGAGGCCTTGGAAATATGATAGAAAAGTCATGTATGATGGAGAAAAGAATACCTACACCTTTTGGAAGGATGGATTGAAAACCATCTTATTGCCCCTTAAGGATGAGGGGAAAACTGAGAATATGTTTTCGGAAAGAGAGATTGTTAAGGAAACAAAGGCAACAAGATTCTGCTATGCATTAATATGAAAAAAGGATCCGTGGAAGACATACCAATCCCTACTGAAGTGGCCAAGGTACTAGAAGAATATGTTGATGTCATCCCTGATGAACTACTTGATGGTCTTCCACCAAAGAGGGATATTCAACATCACATTGATTTAATCCCATGATCATATTTACCAAATCATGTAGCCTATAGGATGAATCATACACAACATGCAGAGCTCAACCGGCAAGTGACAGAACGTATAAAGAAAGGTGTGGTAAGAGAAAGCATAAGTCCATGTGTTGTATCGGCATTGTTGACTCTAAAAAAAAATAATATGTGGAGGTTGTGCACAGATAGCGGAGCAATCAATAAAATTACCATCAATTATCGGTTTCCTATACCGCGCTTGGACGACATGATGGATGTCCTAGCCCGAGCTAAATATTTTAGTAAAATTGATTTGCGAAGTGGATACCACCAAATCTAGATTCACGAAGGGGATGAATGGAAAACTATCTTCAAGACTAGGGATGGACTATATGAATGGATGGTGATGTCATTCGGTTTGTCTAATGCACCTAGTAATTTCATGTGGTTGATGAATACTATGCTTCGACCTTATATTGGTAATTTTTTTGTCGTTTATTTTGATGACATCCTAGTTTTCAGTTACAACAAAGAAGATCACTTGAAGCATTTAAAAATTATATTGGATGCATTGAGAAAACATTAGCTTTAAGCAAACCTGAAGAAATGTAGGTTCCTGCAAGAAAGTTTGGTATTTTTGGGTTTTTTCATCTCGACAGAAGGAGTCAAGATGAATTCAGAGAAGGTCGGATCAATTTTGGAGTGGCCTAGTCCTAGGAGCATAACAGAGGTAAGAATTTTTCATGGGATAGCCACCTTTTACCAAAAATTTATTCAAAATTTTAGCAATATTGTAGCACCCATAACAGTTTGCACCAAAGGCAAGACATTCATGTGGACCAATGAAGCTGAGGAAAGTTTTAAGTTTCTAAATAAGAAGGTAACTGAGGCACCTATATTAACCTTACCAAATTTTGATAAAGTGTTTGAGGTAGACTGTGATGCTTCACATGTAGGCATTGGAGTTGTACTTGGCCAAGCAGGTAGACCAATTGCATTTTTTAGTGAAAAGTTGAATGAGGTAAGAAAGAACTACTCCACATAAGATGTATAATTTTATGCAATTGTGCAAGCATTGCAACATTGGAGGCGTTATTTAGTGTCAAAGGAGTTTTTGTTATTTACCGATCACATTGCATTAAAATATGTAAACACCCAAAATAAATTGAATAGTAGACATGAAAAATGGGTCTCTTTCTTACAAGGCTACACCTTTGTTCTGAAGCACAAATGAGGATAGTAGAATCAAGTTGCAGATGCTTTGAGTCAGCGCATTGTTCTTTTGACAATCATGGAAAATCAAGTAATTGGGTTTGTTGCATTGAAGGATCTCTATGCGTATGATAACGATTTTTGGGACATGGTGGAACAATTGAAGAATCTAGTCGTTGGGAACATGGATCTTACTCAGGGTGAATATTTTATGCAATATGGATACCTCTTCAAAGGAAAACAACTATGAATTCCAATTGGTTCTATGAGAGAAAATATTATCAGAGAACTTCACAGTGGTGGTTTGGGAGGGTATTTTGGAAAGGATAAGACATTGGCCTTAATCAAAGATAAGTATTACTAGCCAAAGATGAAAAGGGATATAACTAGGTATGTGGCACAGTGTAGGATTTGTCAATGGATAAAGGATACTCACATAACACAGGGTTGTATATGCCATTACCAGTGCCCACATACCCATGGACAGATTTGAGCATGGAATTTGTGTTGGGGCTCCCAAACACATAGTAAGGTAATGATTCTATTTTTGTGGTTGTTGATAGGTTCTCTAAAATGGCTAATTTCATTGCTTGCGAGAAAACTAGTGATGCATTAAGGGTGGCAGAATTGTTTTTTTCAGAAATTGTTAGATTGCATGGGGTTCCAAAAACTATTACCTCTGATAGAGATACTTGATTCTTAGGTCATTTTTGGAGGAATTTATAGAAGAAAATGGGGACTAAATTACAGTTCGGAAATGCCAATCACCCCCAAACAGATGGGAAAACAAAGGTAGTAAATCCGAGTTTGGGAAATCGGTTACGAAGCATTGTTGGAGAGAAGCCCAAGCAGTGGGATTTGGCTTTACCTCAAGAAAAATTTGCCTATAATAATTCAATGAATAGATCTACAGGTAAATCTCCATTTCAAGTTGTTTTCAATATAAATCCTATGGTTTTCCTAGATTTGGTGTAGCTACCACTTGGGGATAGGATAAGTGATGATGGGGAAGCATTTGTAGAACAAATTCAATAGTTTCAACAACAAGTGAGACAAAAGTTGTAGGCCAGTAATGAACAGAGAAAAATTATAAAGATGTTCATCGATGATAGCAAGTATTCAATGAAGGTGATTTGTTGATGGTTTATTTATGGAAAGAGCGGTTTCCTAGAGGTACATACCATAAATTGAAGTATAAGAAAATTGGTCCTTGTAAGATCCTCAAGAAAATTAATGGCAATGCTTATAAGGTCGGTTTACCAGTCGATATCGATATTTCCCATGTGTTTAACATTTCTGATTTATATATCTTTCACGGGGACAATATGGGTGATGAAATTGAGGTGGAGGTGGATTGCAAACAAGCCATTCTAAGCAAGAAAAAGGAAAATATTGTGCATATTTTAGATAAGAAGACCCTTCATACTCGACAAGGCCAATACAACCAATATCTGGTCCAATGGGAAGGCATAACACCAGCAGAGAGTACATGGATTAAAGAGGGGGACTTATTGAACCTAGATCTCGTTAAGTGGTAGCAGTTTGAAGACAGTAACTTGCAGGAATTATGTTCTTTTCAACCAGAGGAGAATGGTGCGGGGATTTTCGAGGGTCATATCTTTTGACTCGGTTATCCGTTTGGGATTAAATTTTATAGGGAGTTGTGTCTCGAAGAGTTCACTATCGTGTCAAATTGATCCTCCATATTGGACTTTGTTTCAACACATTTCTGGGGCCAAATTCCTTCATATAAGGCCTCAAATCAGGGTTTTAGTGTTTTTCGAGATTTTTTAAATTTGTAATTATCAGTTATCTCTTAGTTTTTGCACACAATTAGAAAAGAGAGTTAACAAAGAGTGTCTCTCTAGTTAGCATTTAGTTATTGGTCAGTTTTAGAGTCATGCAAGAATTTTCTAAAATAAGTTGTTTTTGAATATCCCATATAGTAGTTATAAGGGATTGAACTTCCATTGTAATAGTTAGGATGGAGAAGGAATAAAAGAGATTTATTTTCCATTCTCATGTGTTTGAATGGTTTTTAGATCTCATGAATGAATCAAAGTTTATTGGATACATAAATAATCCCAATTTATCCCTTTTTACTCTTCAATGAGGATGAGTCTCCCATACCGGCTAAGGAAGTGAATTTTCAAGATAAAGGCAATGACATTCTTGCAATTTTTTAGAGTAGGACTATTCAAGATACAAAGTTTAGTAATTTTTTTGTAATTTCATTCCTAATCAAGAATTATAAGACATTGAGGAGATGGGTGATCATATTATTCAAAATATTCCATGTTGTGGTTTTACTTCATCTTTCCTACTACGCCAATATGCAAACAAGTCTATTTAAAAAACTAGTAATTGTGGTGAAGGTCACCTCATTTTTTTAGATTTTATTGATCTTAACCTTGTATTTCACCATGAAGATATGACATTCAAGCATTAATCTCTAGAATTCATGAAAGGATTCCCATTCCTTTCGATAATTCCACATCAAGAAGAGCCATTATTTTAATTCCTTAGTGATGTTGAAGAGGGCAATCTCTCTTTAGTAAAATAAATCAACTACACAACACAAAGTTTAGGGACCTTTGATATTTTCCATGATGTATTAGAATTCAAAACCCATGAGGAAGATCATGTCTCATCTAGTAGTGCTACCATTTATGATAATTATACAAGTACTGAACTTGAGTTAGATGAATTTAGATGTCCTTTCTCTTTCCTAACTTGTATTCTAGATTGTTTTTCCCAAGAGATAGATTGCCTTCTGGGCCATGTAATTGAAGATCGATTAGGATTTTTGTCTCTCACCATAGAACAAGACAAAAAGGAAAATTTATCCCCATAAGAAGAACCAAAAAACATGGGTGTACTAACAAAATTTCTAATTTGGGATATAGACAATTCCTATAAAACATTAAGGGACAAATCCCAAATAATGGATGTCATTTTGCATGCCCTTGCAATTAAACTTGTTGACATTTTAGTTCATATAATTTTGACATTTTTTTTTGTACTTCGTTAATCCTTAGTCTTCTAACTGCAATCTCTACTTTCTTCTAGATATTAGGCTAATCCAATTAATAAGTGGTTTAAGTTTTCAACTTTCAAATTCACAAGAGTATCTTTGAGAATTGTGTTTGTTACAACTTTATGTCCTAAACTTCTCTACCTTTATAATCATAAATCCATTCAATGTAGAGAGAGTATGGGCCAAAGTTTTTCAAGTCTCCCAACTATGGTCAAACCACTTTCAACCCTTATCACATAGTGAAGTAACAAATCTAAATATTTTGGTCCTGGTGGAGTGTGTTCTTACTCCTCAAGTTGTTTACTTTAAAGTCTATAATGCTTCCTTTGATTTTGATCATTTTTTAGATTTTTGGTTTATTTAATTCTAGTGTTGGGTGTAGTTTCCTTTTGATTGAGTAACTCTCATTTTTAACTTTTTCATTGTAGTGCTATAGGTTTCTTTCTTTTCCTTGAACATTTGGTTTGTTTGATTTTAGCATCTAAAGTAGCTTTCATGTTACTATATTGTTGATTGAAGGTAGACCCTCTTAAAAACACTTTGATTGCTTCTTTTTCCAAAGTAAAGTCTCGATTGGTATTACAATGAATATGATTGAGTTTGAATGTCAATAGGTCAAAGTCTATATGCTAAATTCTTAGGGAATTGGCATAAATTTTACCTACTAAAACCAAGCTTGAGGGCATGATGGATAATATAGTTGCATGATTGGGACTATCCTTTTCCCAAACGTGTGATTTGATCATTCCCAAATAACTACCTTCATTGAAGAGAGCAATCACTTGAGATTTTTGAGATGCATATGAATATTCTACAACAAAAAAATCATATTCATTTTCTCCTTTGATTGATTGGTTTGATTTCTAGTTGTTGATGTTAGTGGTAGCATCAGACAGGTATTTTCGCATAGGTCTATGTGTCTAGACATGTGTAAATCGTCCAAAGACTTCTACTCTTGAATTTACTTTAATTAAAGGAATTATTAAAGTCAATTGTTTTTATTAATTAATTATGTAATTAGTTAATTGATTTATTTATGAAACATGCTAAAATTACTTAGCATGCAACATGTAATCTAAATCTCAAGTGAGTGTGAGAAGTAATCTCAACCATAGATCACTTTGGAGATTAGAAATAGATTGTAACTCATGATTATAAAATCAAGGCTAGGAGAAGAAGGAAGATTTTTGATACTTGACACTTGAGATTCTTGAGAGTAGAGGTTTTATTTTTGAGAAGGTTGAATCACGAAGGACTGTGATTCAAGATCTTGGATAGGTGGAGAAGGAATTCCATCTAGAGATCGGGTCAAGGAGAAGAGAGAACATAGGATCATGCAGGTGGGTTTCAGTCAAAGGAAGCCACAGCGAAGTGTCGGATCGTATGGATCTTGTCATATAGGTTTTACATACGTGTATGTGGTTCACAAGAAGGAAAATCGTGCAGTTATGATTCGTACAGCAAGTCAGACTTTGCCAAGTTTGTCTGCAGCTGTATTTCTCTCAGTGGGCCATTATCCCTGTTACCGGAGCCCTGATTTTAGCATAATAAAAACATTTTGAGCACCGATTTTCCCTACAAGGTTTATACCCGAAAATTTTGGTGTTCTTATGTTATTGATTTGGTTTCCTTGTTTATGCTTCCGCTGCATGTTTCGTTGTAGTTAGATGTGATTTAATTCAATAAGTAATTTATTTGGAATTAACACTTGGGTGTTGAGTAAGATAAATTTCAACATGGTATTAGAGCAGGTTCTCTGAAGGGAGGAAACCAAGTCAGATCTCATATCCATACTAGATTCATAAACAACAGGTGGAAATCGGAGGATAGATTCCATGGAAACAATAGTACTGAGGAAGCACTAAGTTTTTGCAGATGTATAAAGGTGTGTACACGGGTCACAATGGTGACAGTCGTGTACATACGTTGGTCACAAGAAGGAGAATCATGTATACACTGTTTGCACTGGTGACAGTCACGTACATATGCAGGTTATAGTGGTGGCAGTCATGTACAAGTCTGTACAGGTTAGTCCAGGGGCAGTTTTCAATAGCAGGTTATTTCCAGGGTAGTTTATCAGGTCTTAGGGATGGAATCTTGGAAAGGAGGAGTAACTTTGGCATTGAAGGAGTATGACCTTTGTGAGTTAGTGGATAAAGTAGTTACTCCACCAACTTTGGAAGCTCACAACAAGAAGGAGATCAAAGCAGAGAGGGTCCTCTTGAATTCCATGAACGATACTCTAATCTCTCACTTAACCGAGAGGAAAATGACCAAATGTATGTTTGATGCCTTGGTAAGTTTATTCCAGAGCAAGAACTTGAATAGGAAGATGGTCTTAAGGAATAAACTCAGATCGGTGTAGATGTGTAGATCTGATAATGTTACCGGCTATCATGAATAATGTTACCAGTTGTCTCATGAAGATCACACAAGTGTGTGATCATCTTGCAGCCATAGGGGGGGAATGAAGGGCGTAGAACTCATGAATGTGGCTCTGAATGGTCTTCCCAAGTCACGAGAACCATTTTTCAAAGCAGTGTGTGCTCGAGAAAATGTCCCAGATTGGTAAAGACTTTGGTATGATTGCATACAAGAAGAGACTTGGGAGGAGTCTAAGAGTAACAATTAGGGAGGTAGTGAAAAGAACTTATCTCTTGTCATTAAGACAAGGAAGGGAAAAGAAAAAGAGTTCTAGCAAGAAGGGTAATAGTGATGGAGGATCATCACAACCAGGAAGAAGAAGGACTTGAGTAAAATCAAGTGTTTCTCGTGCCATAAGAATGGACATTGTGCATATCAGTGTACAGAGAACAATAAGAAGGGTAATGAAAAGATACAAACAACAGTATCAACAGAGACACAACTTGACGAGTTTGCAGTAAAGTTTGAGAAGGATTACTGAATGTTTTCTTGCCTTTCTACTAGCACAACAATGAGGAGTTATTGGTTATTGGACAGTGGTGCATCTCTTCATATGACAGAAGCATGGGAGATATTTAGGATTATGACGGAGAGTGATGTAGATATTCATGTGGAACTTGGTGATGATGCCAAGTATGCAGTGAAGGGAGAGGGAACAGTTACATTCAATCTCGCATTAGGGGGTTCATTGGATGTCCATGATGTGCTTTACGTACTAGGTTTGAAGAAGAATTTTCTTTCAGTCTCATCTATGGAGGACATGGGTTTTTCTATTACTTTTTAGTGAGCTCAAGTTCTCATATGTCCAGATAAAGATAGCTCGAACAACGCAATGGTCATTGGGGTTAGAGAAGGCATTTTATACAGGTTGCAGGGTAATCATGTTCATGCTTTGGTACAAAAAAATGACAACCTATGTGAGTTGTGGCACAAGAGGTTGGGACACCTACACTACAAGGCTTTGTCGATTCTAAAGGGGATTGTTACAAGTCTTCCAGAGTTCAGTATTGAGTAGCAAGGAGTGTGTAGAGGGTGTGCACTTGGAAATAATGCCAAGGATTTTTTTCCTAGTAGCGAGAGTAGGTCCAAGGGGATCTTGGATCTTATCCATTTAGATATGAGTGGGTCGATGTCAGTAGCATCATTATAGGGATAGTCATACTATGTGACGTTTATTTATGATTTTTCCAGGAAAATTTGGATCTTATTTATGAAGACCAAGGATGAGTTCTTCAGACAGTTTAGAGAGTTTAGGGCTCAGGTAGAGAGCCAAACAGGTAAGAAGATAAAGGTCTTGAGGTCGACTAATGGGCGAGAGTACACCTCCAATGAATTCAAGGAGGAAGGGATCAAGAAGGAGATGATAGTCTCATACAACCCTCAAGAGAATGGGGTTGCGGAGAGAAAGAATCGGTCCATCATCGGTTCTTCCAGGGCTATGATACATGACCAGGAGTTGCATATGTTTCTATGGGAAGAGGCGTGTAACATGACAGTGTATGTGGAGAACAGGAGTCCTCACGCGATATTGGGGGACTAGACTCCAAAGGAAGCATTCTCAGGGGTGAAACCAGAGATAGGAAATTTGAGGATATTTGGTTGTCCAATTTACATCCATGTGCCTATGGAGAATAGGACGAAGCTAGAGATTTCAATATAGAATGGTATATTTGTGAGGTACAGTGAGACCTCAAAGGATTATAGGATCTTCATTCCAATGCAACGGAAGATAGTTGTGAGCAGAGATGTTAAGTTCAAGGAGAACTTGGCATCTAGGAGTACTCAGGAGTCATCAGCAGTGACAGAGGACAAGGAGCAGCAGTAAACAGTTCAGACTTCGGGTGGAGAGGAGGATTTATCCCCTTCCAGTCCTATCAGGACACCCAGCTGAATATTGCAGACAATGAAGGATGTTGGTGAGGCTCCTAAGAGTGTGGTCAGAGAGAGCAGACCTCCGAAGAAGTTTTTGAACTATATGGCGCTTATGACTAGCATCATTAATGTTGAGCCTTTCATTTTTTAGGAAGCGACGGATCAACAGGTATGGCGTGATGCCATGGTAGAGGAGTACACCTCTATGATGAGGAATGGTTTTTGGGACATAGTGTCGAGACCGAAGGGGAATTCAGTTGTGAGTTCCAGATGGATCTATACAATCAAGCATGTTGTAGATGGTAGCATAGAGAAGTTTAAAGTGAGGTTTGTGGAAAGAGAGTTCTCCCAGAAAGAGGGAGTGGACCAAGAGGAAACATTTCCACCAATCTTCAGGTATGCTTCTATTCAAGTTGTTATTTCTATTAATTTATTTATGAGGTGGAGGTTACATCAGATGGATGTGAAAATAGTGTTCCTCAATGGGATAATTGAGGAGTAAATATACATAGAGAAACCTCGGGAATTTGAGGTACATCGGAGGGAGTCTCATGTGTGTAGGTTTAAGAAAGCCTTGTACAGACTCAAACAGGCACCCAGGGCGTGTTATTCCAGGGTTGACGGATACTTGCAGAATATGGGATTTACCAAGAGTGAGGCAGATCCTAACTTGTACTTCATACTTATTGGAGAGGATCCTCTCATTTTGGTTTTGTACGTTGATGATTTATTTCTCACAGGTGCAGAGGAGCTTATTTGAGGGTGCAAAGCATATTTAGCTAGTGATTCCAAGATGAAGTACATTGGCTTGATGCATTATATATTGGGATTATATGTATGGAAGGTATCGAGAGAGATATTCCTTGAACAACGGAAGTATGTAGTTGAGATATTGAGGAGATTTAGGATGGAGGAATGTAAGTTGATGGCTACACCTATGGTTACCAATCTGAAGAAGATTGACACTTCAAATTTAGAGTTGGTGGATCCTAGGATATACAAGTAGTTGGTAGGGTCCTTAATGTATTTGGTCAACACCAGGACAAATATGTGTTTTACTGTGAACACCTTCAGTCAGTTCATGGTGGAGCGGAGGCAAGTGCTTTGGATCACATCGAAACATGTGCTTAGGTACTTGAGAGGTACAATGGAGTATGGATTGAGATATATTGGAGGAGATGGAGTGGATTTGCAGGGATACACATACTCAGATTGGGCAGGCGGTGTAGTAGATAGAAAGAGCACCTTGGGGTCTTGCTTTAGCTTGGGATCAATATGATTACATTTTTCAGCAGGAAGCAGACTTCTGTAGCAATCAGTTCAACAAAGGTTGAGTATATGGTAGTGAGTATTGTTGGAATACTGAGAGGGGGGGGTGAATCAGTATTACCTCTTTTTCAAATTAACAGTTACTTTTTATATTTAATTGATTACCACAAGGAATCAACAATGAATTGTATGTAAAATCAATTATATAAATATATTTAACATCAATTACAAGGTTTTATAAAGAATAGTGAAGGACACCAATCCTCTTTAGAGCACCAACTCTAGGAGACACCAATCCTCTTCTTCAGGGAACCAACCCTAGGAAGCACCAACTCCCTCGTCCTTAGGGCACCAACCCTAGGAAGCACCAACTCCCTTGTATTTAGGGCACCAAACCTAGGAAGCTCCAACTCCCTTATCTTTTACAATTTGCTTAGTAAGGATATGAATCCTTCCATGCACCTCCCTTCCACCCTCACTACATAAGAACCAACAGTTCTTCTTCTTGGACTCTACTTCTGTTTTGATCTTCTTATCTCGACTACAGAGATGCCTTCTTCTCACCATTCTTTCTCGTTTATATACTCTTCCAACTGGTGTGAGCTATGAAACATTGTGTCCCTTTGTTTGTACCATCTCACCTCTTCATTAACAACAATCTCGTTTGTTTTTCTTTATTCAAGTATTATCGAGAAGCCTTTTCAATTTAATGAAAATGTTTTTCATTAATCGATCACAGATATGGATCAATTTCATTTAACTTGATTACATGTCTCTTCAAATATTGCAGGAATCAAATTCCGTAGAGGCCCTTCCTTCAAACCATTTACATGTTACCATCTGCACAAAACCATGGGCTTATTGTCTAAGAAATGTTCCCAGCACCTTATGGCTTATGTGTTCGTAACCCATGACTAGGGGCTAGAACCTAGTTCACTGGCGTTCAGCGATTTTTCTTTGACAATCATCTAATCTTCCGGAGTTTTCAATTTCCCAAAATGGTTATCTCTCACACGGGTTGATCCGATGGCTGGCATGATTCCCATAACCAAATCAACGGTCTGGATCCAATTCTTACTCATTTTTTTACTGCTTAATCCAGCGGTTATGACTTAATCAACGATTGAGATGGATGGATCTCATTTCCTTTGGAACTTCGGATTTTGCGACTTCCAATATTAGCAATCATTAAACCTCCCGGAGTATATTTCACTGAAATAGATCGGACAGACAATATTCGTTCTTCCATTAGTCGGATGATCCTAGCTTGTTCAGAGGTTTCGAGCAAATCGACGATCATGAATTAATCTACAAGTGAGTGAACGGTTCTCATTCATTTCGGAATTTCAGGACTCTAGGCATTTGTTGGTGGCAGAAACTCCCAAAGTACATACTCCCAAAGTGATGTAGCTACGGATTTCACTTGTGACTTGGCACTGGCCGAGTGGCTACCACGTGTCACTTAGATTCGTGATTTACACGTACCTAAAATGTTGATTTCATATCGACGCTTTTCATTATCTGACTGTGCCATGTGTTCTTGCTAACATGGTCTGCTGACGTAGATCTCCTGATGTGGCACATGGTCTTCTCATGGATCTAACAGTTGTCCTAACTCTCGAACTATATCTCAAATTGACGGCTGAAAGTGACATCGGAACTTCAGCCTTCAGGTGAACTCATGTGTTCTAAATCCTTTTTCGTCGAAGTGGTCAGTGTCGAAGTTGACCATTATTTTGCTCCAATGACCATCATGTATTGTCCAGATCTGATGGTCCTCATTTAACCTGAAAATTATTAACTCAATCCAACAGCTATCGGGAATTCAGGTATTCGGGATCTTAGGCCTTTTTCCTTGCTTATCCCATCCTTCCACTTTACTCGATCCAACGATCCTGGATTGTCGAGGGGTCCCAACTAGCATGACGTTTAAAACTATCGTCGGGTTCCGCAATGGAAACTGCTCATTGGTAGTGGAACTGATCCCAACCTTAGATCTATTAGCGGGTGACCATCAACGGTCGATGTGGATTGCGGAACCATAACTTGCACGTGGTTTACCTCGTCGCCCAAAATCCGCTATTGAAGTTGTGCGATTGTTGGTGGATCAACCATAGTTGTCGATCTTTGAATCGATGTGATCTGACGGTCTAGACTAATTGTGGGATTGGAAATAACATGTAGTTTAATTCTCCCTTCGCGCTCCACAATCAATCCCTGCCCTTGATCTTGCGCTTGTGTATCCAACGGTCCTAGTTTGTCCTGTGGGGATTTTGATCCCGATCAAGTTTCTACAATGTGCTTTCCCTTCTGAGCTTCATGTGCATCATCGGTCGTTGACATCAATGATAATACATCAATGACAATATGTCCAACAATATTCCCCTTTGTCATTGAGGGAAACACTCTAAATTCATACAAACTCCCCTCGTGATGAAGATTTTCTCTATGAAGTTACTCTCCCCCTTTGACATCAATGGCAAAGGGTTGCTCCCCCTATGGTAATTCTTCCCATGACCATTCAATTTTTAATGAGGTTTTTGAATTACTCCTAATTTATGTCGAAGATTTTCAAAAGTACTCCTGGGCAGAGGTTTTGTGAAAATGTCTGCAATTTGTTCTTTGGTGTCTAGATATATTATTTTAACTATTTTTTGGGTGACCTAATCTCTTAGGAAATGGTATTTAATTGGGATATGTTTGGTTTTCGAATGGATGAATGGATTTTTAGAGATACTTACGGCACTAGTGTTGTCACAGTTAATAGTAATAGGATCAGTATATTTTATTTGTAGGTCTTCTAGAGTTTGCTTCATCCAAAGAACTTGTGTGAAGCAGGATGCAACAACAATGTATTATGCATCTACTGTAGAGAGTGATGTGGGTGTTTGTTTCTTGCTTGACCATGCTATCAGACTTTTTCATAGGAAAAATTCTCCTCCATTGTTGCTTTTCCTATCATCTATGCTACCTGCCCAATCTGCATCAGTATATGCGGTTAGATTGAAGTATTTATCTTTTGGATACCATAATCCTAGTTCTAGGGTGACTTGAAGGTATCTGAAGATTATTTTTACTACTTTTAAGTGGGTTTCTTTAGGTGCAGATTGAAATCTCCCCACGAGTCCTACAACCTACATGATGTCAGGTATTATTGTTGTTGAATAGAGCAAAATTCCAACCATAGATCTATACATCGTTTGGTCTACTTTTGGTGAGTCATCTTCTAAGCTTAGTTTACATCCAGTGACCATTGGAGTACCCATAGGTTTATTGTCTTCCATTTGGAATTTGTTCAGCATTTCCTTGATATATTTGGTTTGAGAAACAAATATTCCATTTTATGTTTGATTTACTTGTAAACCTAAGAAGAATGATAGTTCTCCCAACATAGACATTTCAAACTCTTCTTGCATTTTGGTTGAAAATTTTCTACTTAGTGTAGTGAGATTACTCCCAAATATGATGTCATCTACATATACTACCACAATAATCATGTTTTGATCCTCAATTTTGATATATAAGTTGTTATCAGTAGTCCCTCTCTTGTATCCATGTTTTTGTAGATATTTATCAAGCCTAGAGAACCATGCTCTGGGGGCTTGTTTAAGACCATACAGAGCCTTTTTCAATTTGCACACATAGTCCTAGTTTTTTGATAACATGAAACCTTTTGGTTGCTCAACATAGACTTCTTCTTCTAGTGTTCCATTAAGGAATGTTGATTTGACATCCATCTGATAGATTTTGAAATTTCTGAAGCATGCAGATGCTAGGAACGTCCTGATTGCCTCAAGTCTTGCTACTGGAGTGAAAGTTTCTTCAAAATCAATACCTTGTACTTGGGAATATCCTTTGCCGACTAATCTGGCTTTGTTCTTCATAATTTCCCCATTTTCATTTAATTTGTTCTTCAAGATCCACTTAGTTCCTATCACATTCTTGTTCTTCGGTCTTGGAACTAGTTCCCAAGTCTGATTCTTTTCTATTTGATCTAGTTCTTCATTCATTGATTTTATCCACTCTTTATTTTTGACAACTTCTTTAATTGATTTAGGTTCAATTAGGGATAATGTTGCTTGTTTTCAGTCAAAATCTACTTTCCTTCTTATTTCCACTCCTGCACTTTTATCTCCAATGATCTGGCTTTCTGGATGATTCTTCTGAACTCTTTTTGATGGAGCTCTTGGCAAGGACATTTCTTCATTTTCTTCTTCATCAATGTGAGGTTCATTTTCTTGTGTTTCATCCTCATCTTCTTGTTGAGATTCTACATCATCATCCTCTTGTTGAGATTTTATATCATCATCTTTTTGTTGAGATTTTTTATCAAAGCCTTGGGATATGCCCTTTATTAAATCATCTATTTTTACATTTGCACTTTCCACTATTTTTAGTAGTATGAGATTATAACATCTATATGCCTTTTTATTTGATGAGTATCCTAAGAATATTCCTTCATCAGATCTTGGGTCAAACTTTCCTAAGTTATATTCATCATTCTTTATGTAACATTTACTTCCAAAAATTCTAAAGTATTTACAGAGGCTAGCCTCCCAAACCATAGTTCATAAGGGTTTTTGTCATGATTGGGTCTCAAATGATCTCTATTAAGTATATGAACTGTTGTGTGGATTGCATCTCTCCAAAATTTCTCTGGAAGTTTGGCTTCATTTAGCATAGTTCTTGTAGCTTCTTGAACTGTTATGTTTTTCCTTTCCACTACTCCATTCTGTTGAGGAGTCCTAGGAGATGAAAATTGTCTTTTAATACCATGGTTTTCAAAAAATTGAGTGAAATCTTTATAGGTGAACTCTACTCCATTGTCTGATCTTAGACACTTAATTTTTAGATCTGTTTCATTTTCTACAAGAGCTTTATATATTTTAAATTTCTCAAAGGCTTCTGATTTTTCTTTTAAAAAGAAAACCCAGGTCAATCTTATGTAATCATCAACAATCATCATAAAATAATGTTCACCATAAGTTCTTTTGGTTCTGGTAGGTCCACATAGATCTGTGTGAATAAGCTATAATGGTTTAGTTGTGGAATGCTCTTTTGTTTTGAACCTAACTCTTGTTTTCTTTCCTATTTGACAATGTTTACAAATTTGATCTGAAGGCATAATCACTTTTGGCAGGTCCCTAACTGCTTCTTTTTCGTTGGATTTAATCAAGTTGTCAAAGCTTAAATGTCCCAACCTTCTATGCCATAGCCAACTTTCATCAACTAGGATTAAGCAACATTTTTCTTCTTTTTCTATATCGAGGATGTACACATTACTAGATGTTCTTGGTGCAACTGCAACTAGCCTTCCAGTGTCCTTTTTTTTTATTTCACATTTCTGAGAATCAAAAGTAAGTATGTGACCCTGATCAAAAGTATGGCTTACACTTAGAATATTTGGTTTGAGATTTTCTACCAAAAGTGTTGGACAACTGAGAGGGGGGGGTGAATCAGTTGTTACCATGCTTAAACAATAATGCTCATTTTAAACTATTTGCAGAGCACTTAATGACAATCAAAATAATGCAGGGAAGTAAGTAATAGAACATTCAGCATCAGTCACACATATGCGATACATAGAGACAGATATTTCCTGAGGAAACCCATAAATGGCAAAAACCTCTTCTTCTTTATATGATAAGTAATCTTTACATTCTTTACATTATCATACATATGAGCTCCAACTCATTGTGAGGCTACAACCTCTGTTTTGAAAGCTGCAAGTTTCTGAGAGAACCAACTCTATGTTTTCTCTAGCACCTACTAGAAGGAAGCACCAACTCCCTGGTTTCTCTAGCACCAACTAGAAGGAAGCACCAACTCCCTGGTTTCTCTAGCACCAACTAGAAGGAAGCACC
>SNQJ01S0000978.1:129890-176978 GCA_010110895.2 Picea sitchensis
CACGGTAGTTTTTGAGTGATACGCATCCTATGAAAACATCTCACCATTTTGATAACGGTCATGGGAATCGCATAGTCATTTGCTGCGCGTAGATCCTAGCAAATAGGTGTGTAACGGGAGGCGAAACCAACATTGCAAACAGTCAGTTTTGGGCGAACACTTGCTCGTAAGGATAGCTGATCGAGGGACACAACGACACATTTTTCCCTATGTCGGATCCTGATCGATGATCCGATCTCGTGGAAAAACCTGAAGAGGTTACTAGTAGATATGAATGATTATTGCCTATTTTTCGGATGGTGCCATGCGAAGATTTTCTGGCACATGTGGCGCGGTTTTTCCTAGTCTAGAGTTAGCAGTTAGAATAGAGGGTAGCCCAAGCAACGCCCTCATTCATATATTTCATCTTTTCGATGTAACCAGGGTTGGTTGGCAATTTTAAGAAACAAATGCTATTGTAAGAAGTCTGAGTGTTTTTTGACTGAAAATTAATGCAAAGGTCCTGTGTTTTGATGTAAATATTCTAGTTGTGATAGTTGGATGTATTGTGTTTCTTTCTTTGCGTATGTTTTTTCTTGTTATCTTTAATTCCATATCTCATATCGTCTATTTTGGAACGAATTTTCGAACCCGCGAATTCGCTGTACTGTGCCCCTTGTTCGCGCCACTTAGACAAAGCATTTTCCTCTCAAGCTAACTTTGAATTCGTCAACAACGATGCTCTTGAGTTTGCTCCCTTTGTTTTTCTCCTACCACACTTTACGATTAACACTGAAGGTTGTCGCTTGCCTAGCCTTTTCTTCTCGAATCTAGTCACTGAGTCATTTGTTTTGTCTCTTCCTCAGACCGACCCCATAGCCCGAGTTTTACTTACCTGCGCCAATATAACTAGAAGCATTTCATCACCGGTTTTAAATCTAGCAATTGTTCGTAAATCCATATCCTACGCAGAGACCGCACCATTTCTGAGAGATCCCTCTCCAGATCCGAAAGGCTAGTTTCGGGTCTCAAAGTTAGTTGAAAAATTTACCTTCGTCGTCTGTTCATCAGCCAAATATATTTACGAAGTGCTAACATTCTAGCATCGTTGTCAGGGACGAACTTGAAAAATGTTTCCCCGGGAGAACGACAAACATTGCAGTTTGACCCCTAAGGGTAACGGAGGGACAAACACCCATATCGAATGAAATATTTACCCTGGTGACTCCAGTCCAAACAAACCAGTGGCCCCCCAAGTAGCATTATTCAAGAAACCTGGCTCCAAATACATTTTACACCAAAGTGAATCCTGACCCAAACCCCTATGAGCCCGTATACGACCCAAAGAATATTTTGCGCAAGGCTAGAGAGCAGGTGCTGGACCCGTTCTATTTCTTGGACAGAAGTCTGTCCTTGCCCAAAGACGGTGCGCAAAGCATTGACGACCTAGATTTCGATGCCATTTTCAAACAAACTCTGTTTAGGTCTAAGTCAAAGACCAGTTTGGACGAGACTGTTTTCGACCCAAAAAAATTTCAAGCCCCAGTGACAAATAACACCTCCCAAAATCTGAATCCCCCTAGGGTTATGGATGCTAGATTCACCCCCCTCGCCCTGCTAGCCCAGTTACACGACTTACCTCAGAATTATAGCCAAAGAATCAGACTCTACGATGTTGAGGGAAATATTTCCGCTGAGAAACACCTGGACTGGTTTAATGACTTTGTCGACTTGGAGGAGGTAGATTACACAAATGCAAAGATGAGGCTTTTTGCGCAAAGCCTTTCGGGAGATGTAAGAAAGTGGTTCAAGTCCCTCCAACCCGCTAGCATTTGGACTTCGCAACATTCAAAGAATCCTTCCTAAATAAATGGGGGGACAAGAAGAACCCTTTGCAGTTGTTGACGCAATACAATAACATGAAGAAAGCATCGGAGGAAATGGTGCAAGAGCTCTCGGCTCGTTTTCTGAAAGTGTACAACTCCATACCTGTCGAAGTAAAACCACCACCTAGTACTGCACAGCTACTGTACGTAGACTCGTTCGACAGTGACTTTGCTCTGCTGCTGAGAGAAAGAAGGTCAGAAAACCTGGATGTCATAATGAGTAATGTTGTTGAGGTCGAAGTGAACATGATGGCATTGGGAAAAATTAAATCGAAGTTCAATCGGGGTGACAAAAGACCTCAGGGAGACGCATAGTCGTTGACGTCGCGGTCCTCAGACGACAAGTTTGATATGATGATGAAAACCATGGAAAAGTTGATGGAACGAATGTCTGTGGGAAACAAACCTACTGCGCGAGAACAAAACGACCTGCAACCCAGAAATCAAAATCTCTGGAGGGGTCAGATTCCTCAAATCAAGTAGCGAGACCTAGCAGAAGAGGCCCCCTTTAAAGAAAAACTACGCGGAGGAGGATTTCGACCAGTCTTTCAACGACCAGATGCACTGTTTTGATGATAAAAACCCGCGCGTGTTCTTGACAAAAAGCGAACATGATCGATATATGATCCAAAACAAAGACTTCACACTAGAAATTGATGATGGCATGATACTCGAAAAAGATGATACACCGTCTTGGGAGACGGAGGAATTTAAGAAAGGTTATCAGAATGCTATCATGTAGTTTCAGAAGAAGTATAACCTCCGGAGTAAAGATGCACATGTCGATCCAAAACAAACAGACTCTGCGAAGGGGCCTACATCGGACGCACCCTCCATGAGTCGATCGAGACTGGATAGTGTAGCCAAGGATACAGCTGAGAAGATGAAGTCGAAGCATGAAATCCCCAAAAAATCCCCGGAGACAGGCCGGGAGACGAGAGGAAAAGAGGTAGAGAAGACCCCCCTCTCAATTTTGAACACGAAATGGAAAAAATCAAAATATGCATCCCATTCAATGAGCTGATTAGAAAGGGTGAGTATCGGGAAAAAATCATAAAGATGTTGAAAATAGGAGGGGCCCCCGATACTCTGAATATTCGAGATGACCACCCCGCCATTTTGTTTGGTCTGTGCGTCGAAGAGACGAGTGATGAGGAAGGCGTTCCCCATTTTTATGTTAGTCTAAAGATCCATGATCTGAACTTGCATAATGCCATGCTTGATTCTGGCGCATCACATATTTTCATTCCAAAGGTGGTCATGGATGAGTTGGGACTAGAGGTCACCAGACCGTACAAAGACCTTTTCTCTTTCAATTCAAGGAAAGTCAAATGTTTTCCCCTAATCAAAGACATGGTCGTATCGTTGGCCCAAATCCCCACCAAGAACATGGTCATGGACATAGTCGTCATAGACATACCAGTGAATTTTGGCGTGCTACTCTCAAGATCGTGGGTCGTGAAGCTGAAAGGCACATTGCAGATGGATATGAACTACACCACTATTCCTGTGTTTGGCCATAACAAAAGACTGTACAAGGAAGTCCTGCTGAAATATATGGTGAACAGCAAAATGCAGGCCCACAACCATCCCATATACGTCGTCGACACCGAAGTGGGTTCGTCTATTTTCTACAATGATATTAGCTTCGGAGAAGAAGGATCGATGACCACCACGACAATCGATGATGAAACCACGTAGGAAATCATATAGCGCGTCGACCTAGAAGACCGCGCAGAAGACGGGGTGTGGGACATGAGTTTCGATGGCGCAGTTATCCGAGACAAAGTTGGGGTTGGCATATGGGTAAGCCCCCCTAAGACAAACAGGAATTTGCGTTCGTACAAGCTCGCGTTTGAATGCACTAACAATGTGGTTGAGTATGAAGCGCTAATTTTGGGCCTTAAAGTTTTGAAAGAAATAGGGGCGCAAAGGATAGAAGTGCGTCGATATTCTGAGCTGATCATAAATCAGATGAAGGGCATGTATCAGACCAAGCATCACAGACTGCACGCTTACATAAATCTAGCTTTAGATCTCCTCGAAGGAATTTTAGAGTATTACCTGATCACTATCCCCAGGGAACAAAATCATATTGCCAACGCATTGGCCACCTCGGCCTCGGTTTTCAAGATCCCCTCTCTTCCAGACAAAAGATATGAAATCGAGGTCAAGCACAGGTCGGCAATACCCAATAACATCAAACACTGGCAGGTGTTTGAGGATGATAAACAGGTCGAAAGGTTCCTCCTCATGAGCGACGAGTTCGCTAACACAAACTTTGACGGGGAATATTGTGGTGACGAAGATGAGTGCGCAGACGCATGCAATGACGACGGCCCTTTCCAAAACCAGATCACGGGAAGGGATATAATTCAACTAAAAATAACATCATTCTGAAGGGGTTGGTGCCGCTAGAAAAGTTGTTCGATGAAAATGATGTGGCTAAGAACCCCAAGATCACCGCAAGTGTAGAAGACGTGGAAGACTGCAACATCGGGACCGAGGCAGAGCCAAAGATGGTAAAATTATAAAAAAATCTCAGTCTGAAGGTCAAGCGGGATTACATAAAACTCATGAAGGACTTCTCGGACGTTTTTGCGTGGATCTACAATGATCTAAAAGTGTACGACATAAAGGTAATCCAACATGTTATCCCTCTCAAGGAAGATCATAAGCCTTTCAAACAAAAGTTGAGACGGATAAACCCCTTGTTACTGTCATTAATTGAGAAAGAGGTAAAAAAGATTTTCGATGCCAAAATCATTGTTTCCTTGAGATTCTCGAAGTGGGTAGCTAACTTAGTACCTGTGAGAAAGAAAAGAAGCGAAATTAGACTGTGCGTAGATTTTCAAAATTTTAATAAGGTGTCTCTTAAAGACCACTACCCCCTTCCTAAAATGGACTACATCTTACAAAAGGTAGTGGGATATCAAATGATGTCCATGCTGGACGGTTTCTCAGGGTATAACCAAATCATGGTTCACCCGGACAATAGAGAGAAGACGCTTTCACCACTCCGTGAGGAACGTTCATGTATGCTAAGATGTCGGTCGGCCTGATGAACACTGGTGCCACCTTTCAGAGGGTGATGGACATCACTTTCGCTGATGAAAAGGATAAATTCATCACGATTTACCTTGACGACATCACAGTGTACTTTACCTCCGATAAACAACACCTCGAGCACCTGAAGAGAGTTTTTCAAAAGTGTAGAAAGTTCGGCATATCGCTGAATCCGAAGAAATCTCATTTCACGGTAGAGGAAGACAAGCTTTTGGGGCACATCATTTCCAAAGAAGGCATTAAAATAGACCCCATCTGGGTTGAAGGTATTTTGAAGATCGGCACACCGGGCAGTAAAAAGGAGGTACAATCTTTCCTGGGTAAGGTAAATTTTCTGAGAAGGTTTATCCCAAACCTGGCGGAAACCATAAAACATATAACTTGTATGCTTAGGAAAGGAAATGAGATTAAGTGGAACCCAAAGGCCAAGAAGTCCTTTGAAGACATCAAAGTGGCCTTGACTAAAGCCCCTGTCCTAGCCAGCCCGAAATTTACGAAGGATTTTCTCCTTTTTTCATTCGCCTCAGAACACACTATTGTTGGAGTAAATTTGTAGAAGGACGAGCAGGATTTTGAGAAACACATAGCCTACTTCATCCGAAAACTGTGCGATGCTCCCCTAAAGTATGACATTATGGAAAAGCAAGCATACACTTTAGTGAAGGCTCTGAAGGAATTCAGGATGTACATATTGCACTCCACATCATCGCTTGCGTGCCCAACAGTTCGGTAAAGGATATCCTTACCCAACCCGACCCAGAAGGAAGGAGAGGAAAGTGGATAGCCACCATGTTAGAATATGACCTTGAGATCAAGCCAACAAAGTTGGTCAAGGGCCAGGGCCTCACGAAGCTAATGGCGCAGTCGGACTGCGACGTTGTAGGTATGAATTTCATTGTCGATCTGTCGGAGGGCCCTTAAGAAGAAAAATCTGCGCAAGTACCTCAGTGTTTCGTTGATTCGCCATGGTATACAGACATCATATATGTTTTATAAAATATCCAGGCCCCTCCATGCATGAGCAAGATGAAAGTGAGATTCCTCAAGATTAAGGCGGTTATGTTCTACGTTTTGGATAATTCGCTATATTGGAAAGATCCCGGAGGAATATTGTTAATCTATTTGCTAGAAGACGAGGCGAAGTGGGCCATACAAGAGTTTCATAAAGGAGACTGTGGAGGGCGCCATTATTGGAAGACCACCGCGCACAAGATCCTGAGGGCAGGTTATTACTGGCCGACGATTTTTGTTGATGTATATAAAGAGGTCTCCAGCTGCCACAAATGCAAAATTTTCGACGGGAGAAGAAAGCTACAGCCTTTTCCGTTAAATCCAGTCTCAGTCGAGGCACCTTTCATGCAGTGGGGCTTGGATTTCATAGGTGAGATAAACCCACTTTCCTCCGCACAACACAAATGGATCCTCACAGCCACTGATTATTTCACTAAGTGGATTGAGGCGGTGCCCACAAAGCAAGACACCGATGCAGTCATCATACAATTCCTGGAGACAAACATTTTGTCAAGGTTTGGATGTCCTGTTAAGATCATAACAAATAATGTGGCCGCATTCAAGTCTAAAAGGATGGAGAAGTTCTGTCAGGACTATAATATAACCTTGGTACATTCCAAAGCATGTTACCCGCAGGGAAACGGGTTATCGAAATCCTCAAATAGGAGCCTGACCAGAATCATCAAAAGGCTCTTGCAAGAAAATAAGAGAGCATGGCATAAGAAGCTTATCTACGTGCCGTGGGCAAATCGGATCACCACCAAAAACTCCATATCAACGTCAACTTTTCAAATCGTTTACGGCGCAGACGCAATTTTCCCTACTGCGTTGGGACCGCCCGTCAGGAAACTGTTGCAAGAGTAGGAGGTTGAACTGGATGATGCGCAGAGAAGGATAAACCAGCTTATACACACCCAACATGCGAGGGAGAAAGCGTATAATCGATCTCAACTCCATCAGGAGAGGACAAAGAAAGCTTTTGAAAAACACTCCAAGCATGAAGATCTTCAGGTGGGAGATTTGGTGCTGAGATTGGACACGAGAAATGAAGGAAAAGGGAAACATGAAAAGTTCCATCACCTTTGGACAGGACCATATAGAGTCGGCACATGCTGCAGAGACAACGCTTACATCCTGAAAGGGTCGGATGGTGAGTGTCTTGGTTGGGGGCTTGTAAACGGCAGGTTCCTCAAACTCTACCTGATGTAATAAATTTTGTTTGAGTCATTTGTCCTTGTAAATAGTCGCTAAATTTGAGTCGAGTCAGTACGTCAGTGGGAAAATTGAAGCCCGAATTGAAGGCCCTAAGTTTATGCTGAAGTCCTAGAAGTTGTGTCATTGAGTCTAGTTGTTTTCTTTTCCGTCCATCGTTTTTGTTACTTTGTATCTAGATGTCAAATAAAGCCCAATGGTCAAGCACCTGGTCTATTGTTCTTTGCTACCACACAGGGAGTATAACATCCCCGTTGGAGCCAGTTGTTAGCGCCACCACCTTTCTTTCCTTTTAGAGTCGATTTCGAGTCACGTAGTGATCCATGCGCCCAAACATGTGAAGTCAGGTACATAATACCGTGACGCTGAAGTCAGCAAATGGTCGGTTGGCCCTTGGAAATGGGAAAGGGTGTCAGAGTCGAAAACTGTATACGTGGTACGAGCTTGTATTTTCCCAAAGGTTGAATCCCGTTAAGAAACCAGCTTCTACGTACCCCTGTCGAGTCAAATGGTTAAATAAAGGTCACGTTGGCAAGTGCCACAATTATTATTGATTTATTATGAAGGCTGAAGGAATGAAGAATTACAACGTTCATATTATTCCTGCACAGAAAATCATATCACCTGCATTCCACACGCGGGGATTTTCCACGAACAACCTGAGGGTCGACTTGAAACTTCTCGTCGCCATAAATTCATTAATGTCCAACAATTTCTCCTCTCTGAGCCAACTCACTATAAATCTCAGATGCTCGACATGTTTCTCTAGTCGTAGAACCTGGCCTAAGTTGTTCGTCGCAGTTTCCTTTTACCAATCCAATTGGTTCAGAGTTGTTCCTCGATACATTTGTTCAAAACATTTGCGCGTAGATTACACCTTGGTTATGACATGGAATTTTCTCAGAGTATAGGAAAGGGTGCGCGGAGCGGAAAAACTGTGAGGTCCGAACCTTAGAGAGATTGGAATTATTTCGTGCCTGCGGAAACCATTCCCAGAAGCTTAGAAGGATACATTTTTTCACCTACAGAAGAGACCATTTTAAGACGTGAGATGGTCGAGACAGAGAAATTGATACAGAAGGGGGAGACGGTGGGAGCGTTTGCCTCCGGACAGCAGCTGCCTCGAAGAAGAGGCAGGTCGAGAAAGAATGAAGAGGTCACAAGGGCTCTAATCCCAGA
This sequence comes from Picea sitchensis, assembly GCA_010110895.2. Classification (NCBI taxonomy): domain Eukaryota; kingdom Viridiplantae; phylum Streptophyta; class Pinopsida; order Pinales; family Pinaceae; genus Picea; species Picea sitchensis. The sequence continues at coordinate 138,224 of SNQJ01S0000978.1, forward strand.
AGGTCCGCGCGTTGGACTGGCAGCCGAAAGACTACTTAGGCACGTCACTCAACAAGAGTTTGTTCGGAAATAAAGCCGGAGATGTGGGATCAGAACAGGGAAGGAAAAATCCATAGGGACAAACAAGGAAATACCATCTCAACAGCTGAAGCAGGCAAAGCTGGCTATTGTCGAGCTTTATCAGCAAAACAGGGAATTAAAACAACAACTAGCGACAAAGACCGCGGAGGCATCAGCTGCATAGAGTCGTAGAGGGAACATGACGTGGCTAAAAAGGAAGCGTAAGGAGGCTCATAACATTATTGTCCAGCTGCATGAAGCATAAAGGCTAGCAGGAGAAGGGCACACAGAGTATCCTGAAGAAGACGGGGTAGCTTAACAAGAAGCCTGTGTGGCTCTCGACCTCGCATAAGAAAAGAAAGTTTAACGGGCAACGTTGTCCTTCACAATAGTTTTTGAGTGATACGCATCCTCTGACAACATGTCACCATTTTGATAATGGTCATGGGAATCGCACAGTCGTTTGTTGCGCGCAGCTCCCAACAAATAGGCGTGTAACGGGAGGCGAAACCAACATTGCAAACAACCGGTTTTGGGCGGACACCTGTTCATAAGGATAGTTAATCGAGGGACACAACGACACGTTTTTTCCTACGTCAAATCCTGACCAACGATCCAATCTCGTGGCAAAACCTGAAGATGATTACTAGTAGATATGCATGATTATTTCCAATTTTTCGGATGGTTCCATGAGAAGAGTTTATGGCGCATGTGGCGTAGTTTTTCCTAGTCTAGAGTTAGCAGTTAGAATAGAGGATATCCCAAGTGGCGCCCTCCTTTATATATTTCATCTTTTCAATGTAACCAGGGTTGGTTAGCAATTTTAAGAAACAAATGCTATTGTAAGAAGTCTGAGTGTTTTTTGACTGAAACTTAATGCAAAGGTCTTGTGTTTTGATGTAAAGATTCTAGTTGCGATAGTTGGATGTATTGTGTTTCTTTCTCTGCGTATGTTTTTTCCTGTTATCTTTAATTCCATATCTCATATCGTCTATTTTGGAACGAATTTTCGAACCTGTGGATTCATTGTACTGCGCCCCTTGTTCGTGCCACTTAGACAAAGCGTTTTCCTCTCGAGCTAACTCTGAATTTTTCCACAGTGGCGCTCTTGAGTTTGCTCCCTCTGTTTTTCTCCCGCCACACTTTACGATTAACACTGAAGGTTGTCGCTTGCCTAGCCTTTTCTTCTCGAATCCAGTCATTTGTTTTGTCTCTTCCTCAGACCGACCCCATAACCCGAGTTTTACTTACCTGCGCCAATATAACCAGAAGCATTTCATCACCGGTTTTAAATCTATCCATCGTTCGTAATGCCATATCCTACGCGGAGACCACCCCATTTCTGAGAAAGCCCTCTCCAGATCTGAAAGGCTAGTTTCAGGTCTCAAATTTGGTTGAAAAAGTTACCTTCGTCATTTGTTCATCAGCCAAATAGATTTATGGAGTGCTAATAGACACTATGCGACTTGTCAAGCTTGAATATGGGAGGGTTGACGACGTGTCCTATTGGGTAGATATTTCCCTAGGTCAATGAGAGTTTCCAAGGGATCCCTCTCTAAGCCTTGTAAAGTGGGTGAAGTGGTTGGGGTCAAGACTCAATGGGCATAGGGCTCATGACATACAAGAGGTCGTAGTAGAGGGCGTGTGGTACCTTCATCTACAATGCACTTTTTCCAAGCCCATTAATTTCCATTCTTTTATTCTTTCATAATTTTAAGGAGAGGTTGAAGGTCACTTCCCTGGCGTGGTGACCAGATAATGACAATGTCACCCACAAACACCTAGTGGAAATGATAAGGTTGGCTCGTGATGAGACCCCCTTTCTCTCAGCCATGCAACTGAGAGCCATTACCCGAATTTGGTGACCAGATGATGGAATTATCATACCACTAGGTATTCATGGGCGTGATAGGTCAGCTCGTGATGAGACCTCCTATCCTTGAACTAACCCTTTAAGCATTTAAATCATATTTCATTATGGGTCCCTCTTTACTCAAAGATAAGTGTTTCATTGCTTTATTGGGTGATCCCTGGGTGAAGAATCTAAAAGGTTCATACATAGGCTTTTATCTTTTACCCAACGTCAATCCCTCTGGGCCTTCAACCCCTTCTTCCCATAGAATGAGGAACAACCCCTTAATGGGTCAATAAACCCTAAAATACCAAGAGATAAGGGAATGGAGGGGAACAATGATGGAAACTGGTGAGTATGGTCGAGAATGGTACGATGTCTCTTTAAGGGAGTTCCTAGTAGAAAACCCATCCCCAAGGAAGACCACTTAATAGGGCACAATGTCAACCACCAAGGTGAAGCAGGGTAAAAGGCATAATGTCCAAGCATATATCATGAAATCTAGAGCAATATAAAATACAACATACTCAAATGGCCTAAATATTGAAATGATGCTCACCATAATATTGGCTTGTACCTCATGGAGAAAGGCCCATTGCCTTCCAGAAAACAATTGATGTGGTGGATGCGATATGGAAATGCGTGATCATCTGTGGTGGTGAGAGGGGTTTCCAACTATGCAAAAGGGTATTGTTGGCTATGTAGTCTTCGTGGCACTCCATATCTGCAACCTAAGGGCCTCGAGACATAATCTCCTTAGTTATCCATAAAATGGGGATAACAATTTACACTTGTCATGATATCTTTGACTTGAGATCTTTGGAGGGTGTATCCTTTTGTTTTGCAAGACCTTGTTGGTGGACAGTTTTGCAGGAATAAGCCTAGCTTGGGCTTCCATGGGGCTTCAATCCCATAGGTTGGATGTCAAGGTCCCACATGTCGGATGAGAGAGACGTGCCTTTCGAGGCCTAAAAGAAATCATGGATGACATGATCTAGCCCTCACATGCCAAACCTTTTTCCTAGGAGAGGTAAAACGTCACTTATGGAGGCTTGGCATCACCTAGAGGGCTAGGGTTTGGTGGTGAAGGTGTTGTTTGATGACATGTGGCATGTTTTGAAGAAAGAAGGATTAAAGGCCACCAAGAGAGGACTTGGATGAGTGACAAGTGACCTTTGGAGGCCTAGCTATGCATCTACCACCCAAATGAATTCTTCAAAATGCCAAAACATCCCCTAAAGGGGTGACACCACCTTATTCTAGGGTTTCTTTTGTGTAAAAGTGAATTTTAGAGATGAATTGTTTAATATTATTTTGTTGCGAGGGGTAAGATAAGGGTTGTGGACCCCTTATCTTATTTTTTACCCTTGCTAAGTGGAAAAAATATGTGATAGATAATTTGTATAAATGGAGATCATGAAATCTCATTTTGAATCATAGCTCTCCCTTGTGGACAAGGATACTTGGCTGAAATTTTCGCTATAATTGAGCATTTTTGGTATCTCTCTCTCTTGCAAATGGTTTATGATGTTATATTTTGGTGAATTGATGAGAAGAAGTGATGTGCACCTCTTAAACGCTTTCCCTTTTGCTCTTTGATGATATTTTGCATGGTGAACTAGGGTTTGAAATCTCATTTCTTGGAATTGGTAAGAAGAAATATGCATATGCTAGTTCTTTCTTTCTTATCTTTGGTTATTGTTGGTGAAAACCATAGGAGGAGTATGTTGGATACACCCTCCATCATTGCTTCATCCTTTTGTTAAGGTTATAAGTCAATTTTTAGCAACGATTGCTAGGAGAAGTACAAGTGTGTACACCCTCCTAGATTTACTCTAAGTTGGTTTGCATACCCTAGGGAGTAAGAGGATTTACACCCCTAGGGATTTTGTTGATCCAACTTATGTGTTAAATACCCCATTCACCCAATTTTAAAGGAACTAATCTGATATTTTATTTCAATGGAGAAGTAAAATACTCGCATTCAAATACGTGATTTTATGAGATATTGAATTTGTTCAAAGTGGAATCAATTCTTTGCCTTAATTGCTTGCTTGAGCCACTAGGGTGTTTTGATTGGTCAATGATACCTTGCTACTATTACAAATTTATGCTATAGCCATTATGGCTGCATCAAACTCTCTTTTTCAAGCTCAATGTCTCACTCTTTTACCGTTGGAATTAGTTAGAAAGTTGCTATTATTAATCTACTTGATGTTGGCTATTGTTGGGAAATATTTTGGATGATTTCTTGGGGTAAAAGTTGTTGTTGTATCAAAACACTACTACATACACTTGGATGTCATAAATATACTCTGAAAACTTATCTTTATAGCCATCTAAATACCACTAAAGTTGTGCCAAAGTGTTGAGAATATATCTACATGTTTTATGCTTCATAACTCAACTAATATTCGATGCTTTAAGTAGTTTAATCTGCAATAGTTATTTGATTTCATTGCTGACATACATTTTTGTTTACTGATGCTATTAGGCAAAACAATTTTAAATTGCTTTTCCACATAACATATACTAGGCATAGTTGGTTTTTCTTGTGTCTCAGGTAGGTACAAACACTCTTAGTTGGTACCCAAGGACTTGGCAACCTTAAACCATTCTCGAGACTCATTCTTAAGCCGTCTTCCATCTAGTAACTTGACCTATATGGGATTTTGTTCATAAATGTCACTTTCCATCTCATTTCCCCCTAGGGTCTACGAGATTCCCCCTTGAGGTGATTTTATCATCTGTAAAGTGACAGTTTTACCTTCCTAAGGTGACAGTGGCTAGGTGTTCTCAAAGTTGTCACCATTTTGGTCATTCGATCAGGCTTTTCCCAGCCTACAACTTGTGTAATAACAATGTATTTTATATGTTTCTAAGGACTCTTGAACCCTATGATTGTTGGTCTTACTTGATTCTATGTCTTTAACTAACTTAGGTGCACTTGACATGGTCCTTTGGAGGACGTTCTCATGCTTTCACCCATGATGTTGAGAATTTTATGTAGGACATGGCACATGTGATGCAAAGAGTTAGGTCACATGATGAATTGGCACATTCAGACATATCCCCTCACACCTCCTAGAGCCTAGATGATGGAAAGATGAGCTCTCATATTGCAGATGTGGTCATATTGGTTGTCGGAAGGGAAAGAAGCCCACACTTTTGAACAATTCACCCATAGCATTTGGTTTGAGTACGTTGCACTTGGAGATGATTGGGAACCCCTTGGAGAGGTGAAGAGCCCTATTTACACCTTGGAAGTTGATCATTTTGCGGATGACATCACACATATGATGATTATGTTGATGGTGGAGCCAACCCCATCACTAGGGCATCCTTGAGTGATTATTTGGGGCACTTGACATGACCTTTGATGAAGAGACATGACACTTCACCATACATTGTACCTTTCATGGAGGGACATGGCCTTTGGAAGCACCTTTCCACCTTTAAAGCATGACATCATATCCTTTGGAGACTTCTACACCACACGTGTCACCTTTTTATGGGATATTTTTCTATATTTTCATTGTATCTTTGCATTAGAGGCTATTTGAGGGGTCGACATAGACCTATCTCACTTGTATCATGGATTTTTTGTATTTTGAAGGGATTTGAGGGGTTTTAATGCTAGGGTTTCCTCATATAAAGAGGCTAGCACTACCTCAACCCAAAATCATAACTCATCACTTTTGAATCATCATCAACTAGTCTCTTCTCTTCTCTAATTCGCTATGGATTACTTGTGTACACTTTTGGAAGGATGATCTTCTTGGATTCTTTCTCTTATTTTTTATGGATGATCTTTGAGCTAGGGTTTCTTCATGCACATCAACGTGTCTTAGTAAGTGTTCTTTTTCAATTTTACATGCTTGTTCATGGTTTATTATGGTGGATTATCTATTATATGGTTAATTGTTGCATGTTACCTTGTATTCTAGGTTCATTTTCCTAGAAACCCTAGGAGGGACTAAGATTGTTTATCCCACTCCCTATTTTCATTCATCTTGAATTATTGAAGCATTTAAGACCTAGTCTAGGGGTTAAGATCGTTTACCCCCTCGGGTTTGTCTTTGCTAGTTCAAGAGTTAGGGTTATGATGGTATAACCTCTAGGGTTTGACATAGTTTATTTAAGATCTTGTTGCTAGATGCTAGAGAAAGAAAGAAAATGACACATAGGGCTTATCATGATATAACCCCTGGGGTTTGTTTCCTAGAAGGTTTGGTTTGGTTTTATGATGGTATAACTCCAAGATTGGATCTTCAACCCCTTCCTCTTGCCTTCATCAAGCTTCCAAGTGATTTCTTTGACTCCATTTTCCCAAACAAAGGAGAATGACACTAGTCTAAGGCTCACAAGTGTTACAAAACCTAGATAAACCTTCCCACTCTCAAAATTAACTTGTTANAACCCCTTCCTCTTGCCTTCATCAAGCTTCCAAGTGATTTCTTTGACTCCATTTTCCCAAACAAAGGAGAATGACACTAGTCTAAGGCTCACAAGTGTTACAAAACCTAGATAAACCTTCCCACTCTCAAAATTAACTTGTTATTTAGATACCTCATTGTATTTGCATGCTTGTACCATTCCAACGCCTTGCATTCTTCATCATTCTTCATCATATTATCCATAACTAGTATGTTTCATGTTCTCAACCTCATGCAAATATTGACGAACAATTTGTAACTGTTTCTATTGCTATTATACACATTTTCATCCATATATTTATTGATTTAAAGTTGGTCTATTGTTGTTGTCATAAATCTTTTATATACTGAAGTGTACTATTGTTTACTGCAGGTTTTATTACAGTATTTGTTTCCTCTTGATGGTTAGTGCTCTGGGACTTGTTCTTCACTCCTTAGTCTTAGTACTTGTTATTAGAAACATTGGATCACTTCACAAACACACACGTGTGTGCACAAGCACACACACACACACACACACACACACACACACACACACACACATGCATGCATGCATGCACGCGTGTGCAGACACACATGATCAAATGCCTTTTTTAAACTCTCTTCTAACTTGCCCTATCCATAAACCTAGCCTATCACTTTGAGTGACCAACATAGGGGGGCTTAGACTTGCCTTTATCTTGCTATAGGATCCCTTGAGGTCACAAGGGAAGCCTCCCTTGTTTTGGATCCTTATCCATCACTAAAAAGAGGTAAGTACTTTCCTAGGTGACAATGGCAATTACTTCCAATTGTTATGCAAATTTAGCATCTTGTTAAGGCTTTGCACAAGTGCTAGATTCTATGATAACATGACCCATCTGTCCTTTTCATATAATGCATTGGATTTAGGGCCTATAACTAAAAAAACAAGTATCATGTATCAAGTGTTACAAGAAATTTCAACATTTGTCACTAATCATGAAAGGCGTTAATTGCAGTATTGTAATCCAACTTTGTTTAATCCTAGAAAGTTAAAATAAGCATGAACACAAATCATACCATAATTCAACTTATGCAGTGCACTAAATGAAATTATGGCAACAATGAGGCATCATGCTCAATCCATTATGGAAACAACACTAAATGCAATTATGGCAAGAACAAGGAAACCTAGTATCGTATCCAATTTATCATGGTGGGATGTTAGCATTGATCACAAATTGTTTAAACAAATGCATAAATGAGATGTTGGGTCATGGAATGAAATCATTGCTTAAACAAGGTGTTGGGAGATGTTGGGTCCCCATGAAGCCTTGTATTTATTCAAAGAAATGCAATTCCTAGGCATAAACCCCACTAATTCGTTGTGGTTAGTGTTCTACCTACATGTGAAGATTTATTGGCTTTGGAACAAGGTAAGTAGATCCATGGATATGCAATTAGAATTAGATTTGAATCTAATGAATTTTTGTCATGGAATTCAATCATTGTTGTTTATTTATAGATTGGCCTCCATGTGAAGCTTTGGCAATCTTTATTTAAATGCAAGTTATTTTGAGCATAAAACCAAAAAAATCACTGTGTTTTTACTTTAGAATCAATGTTGAAACAAAAGGCCTATAAAATTCATAACTATTGAGATTGGTCAACAATATTCTTGCACAAGACAAATCAATCCTCATTGGTAGAGCTTTATGTTCATGCCATTCTAGGGCATAGACCTTAGTCAATAATTTAGGTTGTTGAGATCATCCCTTCACATGAATAATTGCATAAAGCTCAAGTTCAAGTTCAAGGGGGATTTATAGGGCTGGAAGAGCTTAATTCATGTAATGCTTCCAAATATTGAACCTTTGAATGAAGAATATAAGACATTTAAGAATTATTGTCAAGACTACATGCTAGACCAAGTCCTAAATGGAATTCTAAAATTAAGGTAACTAGATCGAGGGAAAACAGTTTTAAAAAGTAGCTCTCACTAAGTGGTGTTGAAATATATTTGGGATTTTAGAGAACTTTGGAAAGAGGCAATACTCAATTTGTACAAATTTCTGCAGGGTCTTGACTTATAATGCAAAACAAAAAATTCACCCCTTAACTATAGGTTTCTTGGATCTTAACCCCATGAATTTTTAGCCTTAGGAATGCTATGAGATACAATACAAAACAACAACAGAAGTGGATAATATTTCAATACTTATCAACCCCAAGCTTCTAGGCAATCCAAGAGAAAATATATCAAAGTGTTTCAATAAGTTTCAACCCTTTAGGGCAATCTTATCATGCATAAACCATATCTAAAAACCCTTATTTACAACAGTAAATACATTAGTAAAACATCCCTTGTCTTCTTTAATTACAATGTTAAATCACTTAATATAATTACCTTTGACTTATNTTGCACAAGACAAATCAATCCTCATTGGTAGAGCTTTATGTTCATGCCATTCTAGGGCATAGACCTTAGTCAATAATTTAGGTTGTTGAGATCATCCCTTCACATGAATAATTGCATAAAGCTCAAGTTCAAGTTCAAGGGGGATTTATAGGGCTGGAAGAGCTTAATTCATGTAATGCTTCCAAATATTGAACCTTTGAATGAAGAATATAAGACATTTAAGAATTATTGTCAAGACTACATGCTAGACCAAGTCCTAAATGGAATTCTAAAATTAAGGTAACTAGATCGAGGGAAAACAGTTTTAAAAAGTAGCTCTCACTAAGTGGTGTTGAAATATATTTGGGATTTTAGAGAACTTTGGAAAGAGGCAATACTCAATTTGTACAAATTTCTGCAGGGTCTTGACTTATAATGCAAAACAAAAAATTCACCCCTTAACTATAGGTTTCTTGGATCTTAACCCCATGAATTTTTAGCCTTAGGAATGCTATGAGATACAATACAAAACAACAACAGAAGTGGATAATATTTCAATACTTATCAACCCCAAGCTTCTAGGCAATCCAAGAGAAAATATATCAAAGTGTTTCAATAAGTTTCAACCCTTTAGGGCAATCTTATCATGCATAAACCATATCTAAAAACCCTTATTTACAACAGTAAATACATTAGTAAAACATCCCTTGTCTTCTTTAATTACAATGTTAAATCACTTAATATAATTACCTTTGACTTATGTGAAGACAACAAGACATATATAGCTAGAAATCACAAACCATGAAGAACATAGATGGTTGAAAATCAAATATGCAATTTACACAAGTATTGGACAACTAAAAACTTCATTAATATGCATAAGATGAAGATGTGGTATTGTTGGAATGTTTTTGATGACCCGGGTTCTACCTTAGGTTTCCAAGAAAACCCTACAAACCATCAACCCTTCTGGAGACCAGAAAGAAACATTGCGCATAGAGTGCACAATGTAGTCTCACCCGAGATGGCTTATGGGTGACTGCAGGACCTAGATTTCTGCAATCATGGAAGCGATGGTGCTCATGGGGGTGTTAGGCATTCCTTTCTACTTCATATATATCAGATATACAATTCTACCATAATATTCATTCATTAACATTCATTTTTCCTAACTAAGCTAGTGTGAATTGTAAATTAACTCTAACAGATTCATCTATTCATTCATTCATTCAACATAAAAGACATAAGATTAACATTCCACACATTGACACAGTATTTTACCTTGGTTCAGCCCCACTGGGCTACGTCCACAAAGATTTGGCATTCTATGCTTCTTTATTCATCTTCAAGTCTCTGTGTTATGTGCATTACATTAGAAATATATAAGTATATGTCAGGTTGATCAGTGTCGCACCAAGCTCCACAGCTTGCAACCTGAACCTCAGTTACAATTCATCTGACTCAGTATGAGCTCCATAGCTCTCAACCAAAAACAACTAACTGTGACTCAAAACTCAAAAAGGTTCTCAAAGATACTCACAAAACATGCTCAAAAGGTGATCTCCTCGGATCTTGCAATGCCTATTATACTACAAAAATGGGTAAAAGCCATTTACATTGATTACCAAACCCTAAACCTAGTGGATTAATTTTGTCCACTTTACAACCTCCTCCACGCCGTTGGTATTCAATCCAACCATTTCTTTCTTTGACTCTTCTTTTCCTCACGTTACTTTTCATTGATTCCTGGCACGCGTTGCTTCTTTGTCCATTCCTTAGTTGCCTGCCTTGTTTGTTGCGCTCTTCCTTATTCCTCAAACTTTTCTCCCAAAAAAATCTGCTCCAACAGGCCCCCAACACTTACTTGTGGCTCGTCCCCAGCCACTCAGGAAGTGTTTGCATCCTGCACTGACTTCTTCAGCGCCTCAAATCTGCTTGTCAACTCTTGTACTTGTGCTTCCATCTGCACACTCCTTTCTGTAATGTTTTATACTAATAACGCTCTAATGTGTAGCTTCGATGCTTCTACACTCTCCAAGTGTAGCTGCTCTATCTTTCCCTTTGTTGTTTCCAACTCTATAATCATCATTTATGCCCCTTCCTGCAATGGCTTCAGCTAATCCTGCCTCAATTACTTCTTCATTTGGATTGACTTCAGCTCTGCCTACAGTTTTTCATCTCATGCGCACTCTTCATCTTGTCTCATATGGCCATATTTTTTTGTTTGTGCTTCAAATCATGTATTGCAGTGTTTATGTTGCCATCCTTCTGGTCGAATTCTTGAATCTTCACATCTCCTTGCAATTCTGTCCACATATGCATTGTATTGTTATATAGTTATGTCATTCTTTTAATCTCCCCTTCAATATTTTATGTGTGTTCTACAACCTTTTGTTCCCTTTGTGCTTTGATCTATGGTGGAGTGCTAGGGATCACCTTCTCTGCCAGGTCTATGATTTCCTATCTGTAACTTTCCTTACCCTGTGTTATCTTTTGGATCTTCTCTTATGTGCTTAACTCCTCTACTAGCGTTGTCTGGGATAGTTTGAAAGACTTCCTCAAGTGTTTGTTATGTTTTCTCTGTGCGTTGTTTTTATTCGTCCCTCTAATGTCGCACTTGGTTGAGGGATATCTACAGTATCTATTTTACCTCCTTGGTTGTCTACAATTTCGTTGCATCTGTCCTGACCCTTGATTGAACTTCATCCACGACACTAATCTGCAACTTGTATAATGCCTTGGTTTAAATCTTGGACAACACCAAGTCCAACTGCTCTATATCCTTCAAGGGTTTCTACGTTGTGTCCTCATCTATTTGTAGCATACCTTGCCTAATTTGAACGTCTTAGTTCCCATTATTGTTGTCTGTACTGTCTAGTTTTCTTCATGGGTTTTCTCCTGCTGCGTTATGTCTTTTTGTTGTGCTACATTGATCTTTAGAATTTCCAAAACTTCTTTAACCTCCATCAACTTTTTCATTAATTCTTCTCTTTGTGACTCTGTGACGTATAAGGCTTCTTCTCCTTGATCCTGCACTTTGTCTGCCACCAATTCCGCGTCATCCTTAGTTATTGTGAGTTGAGGGGCCTTCTTTTGCGCCTTCATCTTCTTGCATTGTTCTCCTATTTGCATCACTGATTTTCTCTTTGGCGTTGTTTCTGTCTGCATGGGGTTCTTCGCCTCTGCTAGGTCTCCACCTTCTGCCTTAGGGATGCTATCCTTTTTTTTAGCTTCCCCATTTGTTCCTTCTATGTGCTTAGTTCCTAGTACTAAGGCCCTAGGTATTGTTTCCTTCTTCCTTGACTTCTTTACTGTCGTCGCACTTTTTGTTGGCTAAGTGCATTGTGATGCTTTCCTGGTATTGTTTGATGGACAACTTGATTTATACGATGTTCTAGCTTATGCTTGTTCTTTACCTTTTGTTCCTTTCCTAACAATCACTAGTACCTTCCACTGATCTGGCCATTCCCCTATCATTCATTGTACTTCTTCTGTTGTGATACAATACTACATCTTCAACCATGTCTTATTAGGGTATTTCCTTGCTTGTATCCATATGTTGTGTCTGGATGATTTGAAATTTTCTATCCCCTCATTCTCCTTCACCACTTCTGGTGAGATCCTCCATGCGTCTACTATTGTTTGTTGCATCTCCTCAAGATACATGTCAAAAATGTTGGAATTATATTTCCTCTGCTTAGGATCTGTATTGTGCCACAGGGTTAAATACCTTGTTGTGCGACACTTTCCTGTCCTGTCATAGAAGGATGAATATTTTGATTCTTCCCATGCCACTAAGGCTATCAAAATGAGTAGCCACGAATAGTGGAACTCTGTCCCAGAATCCTGTGCATCTCTGCAATCCTCCAAAAATAGGTTGAGAAAATATGGTACCCAACTGAGTATTGTCCCCTTCGTGCATTGTGCGATTGCTGCCAACACTCATGTTGGTGCCTCTTCCTTGCGAAATTTTATTTGTAACTTGCAAGCCATCAACTTTGTCACCATCAACTTTATCGTGAATCTTGTGGCTGACTCATTTATATTTTTTATAATCATCCTTTGTTTCCCCTGTCAGTGCCAAATTGTGCTTTTACTTCTTCTGCAATTTTCATCTCCTTCGTTTTGTCATCTAAATATTGTTAAGGCTTCACCCCATCTATTGGAAGCCCTGTAATCTTTGCAATTAGGTCTACATCAATTGGGATAGGTCTATCCATCCACAAAAATCCTCCATGTATTAAGGTCATATGAGAGTTTTTAAAGTCTAAAACTAAGATTTTGAAAAGGGAGCTACAGGAAGTTCCTGCAATTTTCCTATGTAGAAAAAGTGTGTTGGCGCTACAAGAATTTTATGTAGCGCAACCCGTTTTTAGGCAAATGACATGGTTTTGGAGGATGATTATGAGACCAACCACCTATTCAACCTATTTAATTGTTGAGGTGAGTTGGAGATAAATCACTTAAGATCAGAGGGAAGGTCGAATTCTTGATGGAGAATATTTTGGGAAGACATCATTACGTTGACCTAATTTTTAGCAAGAAGTTACCAAACAGTCGGGAATTTTTATGTTTTAGTCATTATCTTTGGGAAAAGATCTCAGGAAGATGGAAGGTTATATTTGAAAATTGAAAGAGGTTTTTCTCAATAACAGACTCATCTACAAAACCTCTTTCAATTTTTACACATGTGTCATGATTTGGGAGATTCAAATCAATCTTTACAACTCATTTTTCAGATTCAGAAATTCATGAATTTTTTTGTTTTAATCATTATCTTTGGGAACAGATCCCGAGAAGCTGGAAGGTTATTTTTCAAAAATGAAAGAGGTTTTTTTCAATAATTGGCTCATATACAAAAAAAAATCTCTTATTTTACACAGGTGTCATGGTTTGGGATATTCGAATGAATCTTTACAACTCATTTTTCAAATTCAAAAATTCATGAATTTTCCTGTTTTAGTCATTATCTTTGGGAACAGATCCTGAGAGGATGGAAGGTTATTTTTTAAAAGTGAAAGAATTTTTTCTCAATAATGGACTTATATACAAAAACCTCTCTCGTATTTTACACAAGTGTCATGGTTTGGGAGAAAAAGGTGGATCTTTGAGCATCATTTTTCCAAAATTTCAACATTTTATTTTTCCTAAAAATTGCCTAGCCACCTCATCATTTCGAATTTGGGATGGAGGTTTTTGCATCCATTTTTCTTGGATCTTGAGAAGAATTTAATGTATTTATTAAAGAGAGGAATTGAAAGAGTGAGAGTGGGGGAATTCATTCCGAGGGACTGAGAAAGAGTTGTAGGGGGCATTTTTCTTAGTTGCATGTAATCATTGTAAGCATGAGGGGCCTTTTATGTAAACATCTCTGCCATTTGAGATTCATGATATGTGTGTTATTAGATTGTAAAATGATCTGTCTTTTCATTCCTTTTATATCTTCATGCTTATGTAAAATACATACTATGAGGATCATGGTTGCCTTTGATTAATGGATTCTTGAGCAGCAGAGGATCTGTTGTGTATTGATTATTAGTCATTGTTTTACTTAAGTACCTTTCATTCATTTTGTAGAGAGGATCCCCGCCTAGTGAATTTTCTGCTTTTTGTCATCTTTTTCATTCTTTTATCCATCTTTATATATATTTTTCCTGGTACACAAATTAATTGCCTTAGATTTGCAGATTTTTCATGACTCCATGCCCAACGATGTAACTCATTGATTTACAATCATTTTTTTTCCCTTTCCTTTCTCACTGCCTTCATGTTGATCCTACCACTTTCTAACTTTTCCTAAAAACCCAATTAAATCAAGTTGTGCTAGGCTTGACTCTTTAGTAGTCAAGAGTCAACTTATAGCACTAACACATACATTGACATCCTTCCACCCGCCAAAGTGTGGGATTTCCAATAAATTCATGATGCCAGAGTTATAAATCCATGCTATCCATTGCTTCAGATAAAAAATGAGGTCTCCTAATGGTCCCTTTCCCTTGTTCTCCATATAAATTTCCTATGAAAGCTCTGAAAACTTAGCCACCTTTGTGATGTCGTGATCTGTGTACTTTAGTTTGGGAATAAACCTCAGCATGTCCTCTACTGCTATTACTAACTCTGGAATTTGGGGCAAGGAAAACGAATCCTACTTCTGTGTGTGTGTTATTGTTACTACTGGCTTTGTTCTCTTCTTTGCTAGACATGTTGTCTTGATCTGTACTTCCTCCTCTGTGTCATGATTTGCATCGTTGTCATCCTCGACCTTTGGGGGTTCTTCTGCCCTAGGGTTTTTTGTTGCCTCAGGTTCATCTGATTATGTCTGCTCATCATCTTTTTCATTATGTTCTCCCTTTGTGTGCGCGGCTCCTGGTTTTTCTATGTTAGGGTTTCCTTTTGCGATAGGGTTTCAGCCTTCTTCCGATTGTTTTAACTCCATTGCTTCTTCCTCTAAGTTTTTCTCCTCAACCAGCGTCGGACTAACTGACTCACTCTCTATCAATGGGATCTCATCCACATCTGCCACCGTGGTCACCTCCTCTGTCAATTTGTTGGCGCTTCTTGTCCTTCTTGCGAACTAGTTGGGTGCTCCGAACTTCGGTGGTGTCATTGTTCTAGCTCGGGTAAAACTTGTTGTAAATCTGGGCTAGATTATTCACAACTTCTCACACAATAACACCTTGTTCTCTCCTTTGCTCATGTTTTCTCAAAATCACAATAAGTGTTTACCTTGCCGTTCTCTTCCCATTTTATAAACTCTGTCATAAATGCACCTTAATTTCTTGGTCACCGGTTTTTTCTTTCCGATCATTTTCCGTCCCAACGCATTGTGTTCACTTTTTTTGTCACGTCGTGTCTTCAGGTTCTGTCATACCTCCTTCTAGCTTCTATTGTACGTTGTATCCTTTAATTGTATGTATACTGCATATCCATCTAACTGCTTCTTTTTGGATTTTTCTCGTTTTTCCACTTTTTTCTTCTCTTTTTCTCTTTTAATTCCTACTATATACAATATGTACAAGTCCAACTTTTGCATTGCAATTACTGAGGGTTGGTAGGTAGACTATCCCTATACAGTTTCAGTCGACTACCATTCACCAAACCTTGAATCTCCTTTCCTGCTAAATCATGTAGCTGCACAACACCTCCATTTGTGACAGACTTGATCTCAAAAGGTCTTAGCCAATGCATCCTGAACTTCACCGGGTGCTGCAAATATTTACTGTCATAGAGGAGAACCAGATCTCCTTCCTTAAAGTTCTTCTTCTTAATATGTTTGGCATGTCAAGATTTTCCCTTTGCTTTCTGCACCTCTTGATGGAAACCGACTATATTCATGTCTTCTTCCAGTTCGATGAGTTGAGCCAATTTTTTGTTGTACTGCGCCTCTTTCTATCATGTTTGTAATAGCTGCAATGCGCAGACTAGGTATCAAATACTCCAAGGGAACCACTGCTTCCTGTCCATACACTAACCTTAAAGGTGTCTTCCTGTTAGCTTCTTGCATGCAGTTCTATAAGCCCATAACACTGATGGTATCTTCAAGTCCCAATCATCCTTGTTTACATTACAAATCTTAGTCAAGGAATTCTCCAATATCTTATTAAATGCTTCCACTGTTCCATTAAACTGAGGATGGTAAGGAGTACTCTTTTGATGATGTATCTCAATTTCTTCAGTCATTGCTTGGATAGTACTATTGATAAAACGAGTCCCTTGGTCACTCATCAAAATTCTAGGGCATCCAAATCTTGTAACTACTTGTTCAAACAGGAAGTGCATTGTAGTTATGTGCTGCAATCTTTCACTGCTTCTGCTTCAACCCATCTGGTTAAATATTATGTCCCTGTAATGATATACCTTACTCCTGATCTTCTAGCTGGTGGATTAATTGGGCCTACAAAATATACTACCCACTTGTCAAACACTTTCAAAGTTACCTGAGGTCTCAATGGCATCTCATCCCTCATGGATGGTTTTCCAACCCTCTGACAGACATCACAATTCTAGCCATACTCCTTTTCATCCTTATGCATTGTTGTCCACCATAAAACTGTACACAATATCTTCTGCACAATAGCCTTCCCTGCATAATGTCCTCCAACTATTCCTTCATGTGCTTCTGCCAAAATGATAGGTCATTCATGCTCCATAACACATCTCCTCAAAATGTTGTTTGAACCTAGTTTATACAAATGACCTGCAATAAGTTGGTAGTTTGCAACTTTGACCACCAAATTCTTCTTCTTCCCAGTATTAAATTCTTTTGGGGCAAATCCTGTACTCAAAAACTCAATAATGTCAGCAAAATAGTCATCAACAATCTGTACTGAGAAGAGTTGTGCATTAGGAAAATTGTCTTCCGAACTACTTGGTTCCTCTCCATTAGTTATCCTTGACAAATGATCTGGCCCTGCATTTAATCTTCTAGGTTTTACAGTTACTTCAAGATAAAACTCTTGAAATAATAGCAACCATCTGCATATTCTTCCCCCCAACACTGGCTTATTGACCAAATATCTGAGACCAAAGTGATCTGTAAACATCTTAAAGTGTTGATGTAACAAATAATGTCTAAACTGCTGCAATGCATAAACCATAGCCAAACCTTCTCTTTCTGTTGTATTGTAGTTCTACACTTATTCTGAAACCTTCCTGCTTGCAAATGCTATAGGGTGGTCTATATCACCTTCTCCTAGTTGTGTCAGTACTGCTCCAAGTGCTATTGAAGATGCATCCGCATGCACATGAAACTCTTTGGACCAGTCTGGAAACACTAAAATTGGCATAGTCGCCATTTTCTCCTTCAAGATATCTAAACTTTGTTGGCACTCATCATTCCACTGAAATTTGATATCCTTCTTCAACAATTTCTCCATGGGCATGGTAATCTGTGCATATCCCCTTATAAACTTCTTGTAGTAACCTGTATGACCAAGTGTAGATTTTAACTAGCACACTGACTTAGGTGGTGGTAAGTTAACAATGACAACAATTTTCGTAGGATCAGCCAACAGACCCTGTTTACACACCACATGCACTTTATTAATGTTCAATGAAATCTGACACTGTCTACACCATATGCATTTCTTAATGTTCAATGAAATCTGACATTGTCTACACCTATCTAACATCAATCTTAACACTTCAACATGATCATTCAGTAAACTAAATAATGTCCAATCATCCAAATAAAATTCCAAAAACTTATGTATAAAATCCTTAAAGGCAGCTACTACTACTCTTGAAAAAATTGTAGGTACATTCTTCAATCCAAAATGCATCACTGTGTACTGATATGACCCCCATTCTGTAGTAAATGTAGTCTTGTGTCTATCCTTTAGTGCTATTCTGATCTAGTGATACCCTGAAAACCCATCAGTAAATGAATATGCTTCTTGACCTCCTACATTCTCCAATACTTCATCTGTAAATGGAGTAGGGAAGGGATCATGCAAACAGACATCATTTAGCTTCCTCAAGTCAACAAAGATCCTGATTCCCCCTTGCTTCTTCTCCTAGTCTACCATAGGGATAATCGACTCTGATTCTTCAACAGGTTCTATTATACCGGCCTCTAACATCTTGCCAATCTTTACTTTAACTTTTTGTTTGTACACTAGATTATGCCTATAAGGTCTATGTTTGATTGGTCTGGCATCTGGTCTTAGAGGGATCTTCATCTCTCCAAGTTCCCTTGCTACTCCTTTCATCTTTGAATATTTCGCTGGAAATAAGTCACTATACTCGCGCAGTAACTCTATTATGCTTTCCACTGTTTGGTTGTCCCAATAATCACCAATGCTTGCAATCTTCAAACTCTCCTCTGTTCCAATATTAACCTTCTTGATCTTCAGTGGTGCAACATATTCTCTTGACTCTAACTGTGGTCCTTCTACTTATCTTTCTCCTTCTACTTCTGTGATGTTGATATCGCACGGGTTTTCTTCTGTTGGATCATCTTCTATAACATGATAACAATGCAACAATTGTCTGACTGTATGTCTATTTTGATTCTGATATGCTGTGAAAATCTCAAATTCTGGCTCTTCAAATATCCTATCTCTTACTACCTTCAGTGTTGTGTCCACCATTGGGTTCTCATGCTCAAATTGAACTGTAATGAAGAAATTATGTTGTATTTCCTCCCAATTTGCAGTTCCTCTGCACAGTTCCATCTTTGTGTACCAGTTCCTCGGGATTCCTGCTAGTGTATGAATAAAATGATGTGGCCATTCCTCTTGTGGGACCAATCTCCATTGAACCACACACCTGTCTATATGTTCTATGGGTTATCCAATCCCATCATACTTCTCCAAATATCTATTCTCCTGCTCTGCACCAAATCTAATGTGCAGTAATGATCCAAAATGGATTTAGGAAGGCCAAAATTTCAAAGTTCTTGGAATTAGACGAAACCAACGCCATCGCATAGGGCTCGTCGTGTCGATTCAGGCAGTGTGTTTTTTTTTTCGAAAATGGACACCATATGGCGAAGTTATAACGATCTGAACTTTTTCCCAAACATGCAAAAAAAGTCGAAGTCAACAGTCAACAACCCGTATTGTTGACGTGGCAACACCAATGCGTGACAAGTGTCAGGTAGTTTTGGCGTTTTCGGGTGTTGATGTGGTAGACACGTGGACTGTATGGATGATAACGTGGCTCAGTGACAGTATGACACGTGGCAGGGCACGAATGACAGGTGATAGTGACATGGTAGGTTATGGGCAAGACGTGTGGCGTACAACACTAACTGGAAGGGTGACTATGCGCTAATTGGTTTGGTATGGTCTAATCCGGAGGCGACACATGGCCCAATCACAGGGCACCACGGATGAGGCCAATGAGGGCCAAGTCAAAAAATTGTTGCACTCTGCAGGATTCGACCACCCGACCTATTCCCATGCAATGACTATAGTCCAACCGGCGGACCGACCGGGTTGTGGTGTTTCTTGTTATACCATGTGGAAAATATTATATTTGAAGTTGATATGGAAAGATTTTGGGGGTTAAGTGGCTGGTCAACAGGGCTAGCCCGCCAACCAAGGCACTGGACTAGGAGTGAAGACCGGGGGCCGAAAGCTAGAGCCCGAGGCCACATGGCATTCCCATATGACCAGATGCAGAGTTCTAAAGGGGTGTGAAATGACACATGGGTTTATCTCTAGGCCACATGGGCGTTCACATGACCAAGTGCATAAGGACTAGGGGGGGCACGCACATGTTTTTTCCCAAAGTGGGTTTTTTTACTATAGAAATTGGATTTTTTTTATTATTAATAGCCTGATTTTTATGGATTTAGGCCCAAAAAGTGAGGATATGGAGCCAGATCTTGGGAGGAAGTTGGGATAGGATCCCCAACTCAAAATATATATAAACCAGGTGTTTTTAACAGTCCAAGGAGGTTTAGAACAACATAATTGATGAAGGATTTATGAATCTTAAGCCATTTTTATGCAAGGAAGCCATTGATGAAGCGAACTTTGGAGGCCATTTCTGGGAGCTATGCTCATCCTTTTTCAGTGTCGTCAGTTGTGTTGGATTCTTGAGGTTGAGAAGAAAATAGCCAGACCAGTTTGTAATCCATTTGATGTAATTCTGATGTATTTTTGAAGTATTGACGATTAATAAGAAAACCTCCCCCACTGAGACAAAGGCCCAGAGACGTAGGCAACTTTGTCGAACTCCGTTAACAATCTTGGCGTTATGGTTTGATGTTCTTAGTTCTTATTTTCTGTTTTGCATTCTTTATGATGGTTGCAATATTCTTTCATTAAATCTTATTCTTCTCTTTAATTCCTAAGTGGTAAATCAACTCATGCATAAACTTAACCATAGTCTTTAAAATATCACTTTCGGATCAAGTAACCTCTTGCATTGATACCAATTCTTAATCTTCTCTTTACGTGCACCCCACCAATGTGCAAGTGTTTCTTTCAATGCCATATCTAACACTAATAATCTCTGATTTTCCATAACATCTAGCTCAAAATTCCTTAAAAATTCTTCCAAATTATTCTGACCATGAAAAGTAGGAGGTTCTCTTACCTCTGAACCAATCCATCTCAATGCGCATGTCATTCTGGCACATATTTTGGTAGATAGATCATGCAAATACTGTTGCCAGTTCTCGATTCCTATGCCAGAGACTGAAGCATGAACTAATGCTTCTCGAGCCCATCATTCCATCTGCAGTGGGGTTAATGTAATCTTTTGCGTGCGCTTTAGTTCTATAAAACAGATTTACCTCGTCTGAAATGAAGTTTTATGTCACAGGTTCAATGTATCTTCCACCTTCTGAGGGATCTAAGGGTGCTATAACTCTGTACTCTCCCCACTCAAATATCATCTTCTTGGTATTCACATTGATAATAGCTTGATTATCAAACGCCCAATCCAGTCCCAACAGTGTTGGATAAGTTTGAGTGTTGTCTGCTATATCAATCACTTCAAAATATACCATAGTGCACACACCATCTAGATCTATTGGTATCCCCTTCAATCTACCAATTAGCACCACTCTATGTTGATTTTCTAGCTTCAACTGAATAGGTGAATATCCTAATGTAGGTTCCCCCATAGCTTCCCATGTCGAACAGATTTTGCCTAACTAAGCTAGTGTGCGTTGTAAATTAACTCTAACATATTCATCTATTCATTCATTCATTCAACATAAAAAACATAATATCAACTTTCCACACATTGACACAATATTTTACCTTGGTTTACCCACCTGGGCTACGTCCACAAAGATTTGGCATTCTATGCTTCTTTATTCATCTTCAAGTCTTTGCGTTATGCGCATTACATCAGAAATATACAAGTATATGTGAGGCTGACCAGTGTTGCACCAAGATCCACAACTTGCGACTTGACCCTCAGTTACAATTCATCTGACTCAGTATGAGCTCCATAGCTCTCAACCCAAAACTACTAACTATGACTCAAAACTCAAAAAGGTTCTCAAAGATACTCCCAAAACATGCTCAAAAGGTGATCTCCTCAGATCTTACAACGCCTATTATACTACCAAAATGGGTAAAAACCCTTTACATTGATTACCAAAACCCTAACCCTAGTGGATTAGGTTTGTCCACTTTACAACCTCCTGTGTGCGATTGGTCTTCAATCCAACTGTTTCTTACTTTGACTCTTCTTTTCCTCGCACTGATTTTCCTTGATTCTCGACGCGCGCTGCTTCTTTGGTCCATTCCTTAGCCGCCTACTTCGTTTGTTGCACTTTTCCATATTCCTTGAACTTTGCTCCCAAAACAACGTGCTCCAACATGTAACAAACATAGTAACAAAGGATCGTATTCCTATAAGGAGTTGTCATTTCAAAGGATGAATAAGAAGAATGCATTCCTTGGATCTTTCAAGGCTTTGAAACATCCAACAAATTTGATTTTCATGAAGTTTTATGTGTAACCGTTAAACCTATAGGTGATATAACTCTTTTGGTAAATCTTATGTTGTTGGTTCAATGAAATACTATATTGTATCCAAACATACATAAGTGATTCTTTGAATGCTTGCTACAACTAGAATGTCATCTACAACTCCACGTTATGTTGTCTCCAACGTGTGCATGGTTCTTTGTATTTAGTTGGGATTTTGTGGTTTGAAGAAGTGCATTTGAATATGACGATGTCACGGGCATTGCATTTGTAGACATGTATGCCAAATGTGGGGATGCTAGCATTGGCCACCAATTGTTTAAAATATAGCATAAATGAGATGTTAGGTCATGGAATGATATCGTTTCTTAAATAAGATATTGGGATATGTTGGGTCCCTATCAAACCTTGATATTCTTCGACAAAATGTAATTCATGGGCATAAAACCCAACTATATCATCATGGTTAGTGTTTTACCTACATGTGCATATTTATTGGCTTTGGAACAACTTAAGTAGATCCATGGTCATGCGATAAGAATTGGATTTGAACCTAATGAAGTTGGGTCATGGAATGCATTAATTGTTGGTTATTTACAAATTGGCCTTTGTCATGAAGCCTTAACATTCTTCAATGAAATGAAAGTTATCCTTGGCATAAAACCCATCTCAAACACTGTGGTTAGTGTTGTGTTTTCATGTGCATAGTTATGGCTTTGGAACAAGGTAAGGATATCCATGGTTATGCAATAAGAACTGGATTTTAATGTAATGTTGTTGTGGCCATTGGTATTGTATAAATGGAATGCAATCATTATTGGTTGTGGAGAAGTGCATTTGAATATGATGTCGTCATGGGAATTGCATTTGTAGACATGCATTCCAAATGTGGGGATGTTAGCATTGGCCACAAATTATTCATAAACGAGATGTTGGGTCATGGAATGCAATCATTGCTTGAACAAGATGTTGGGAGATGTTGGGTCTTCCCTGGTTATGCATTATTGGTTTTCCCTCCTCGTGAAGATAACATCCCTCATATAGATATAGGGGCTACCAAACACTACACCACAAACAACAAGAGGTAGTACATTAACTTCTATTTCACTCAATAAAATTTGCATTAATAACAAATCTAAGCTTATACGGTTTGGTAACTTTTAACTCTACATCCTTATTCACCCAACCCATGGGGTATGGATGAGGGTGGTAACACATTTCTACACCAATATTGCAATTCCCTAGCCTTGAATGGCTTTGAGAACCTACATCGCATAATCACCTCAATGGTCATTGACCGACACAAATGGACATTATAGAAGGTTGATGGCTAAAAGAGTTGGTTTTTGGGCGCTTTTACACAATGGCAAGGTGCATCATGAACATGTTTGGATTCCTTATTGGGTGCACCATAGACCTTAGTAGCTCACATTAGATGGATGAATCAAGAGAAGCTTGGAAGGAAACTTGGTGAGGGAAGGAAAAGTGGGGATCATGGTAGATGACCCCATTTAATCTACAAGTATGATGCATGATAGACAAGATTAGCATAGAGAACTTGATTAGCTTTTATATACTTTTGTACTGGGGCTACATGCGGAACCAAGGATTTGGGTTCTCCACACTTGGGGGTTACGACAGATGATAAAAGTGTCTTCGAGCATAAACATCTACATAGAGCAATTGCGGGATGCACTTGTTGGGTGCACATCCACCAAGCACTCATCCATTGGATGCACCCTTGATGGGCACACTTAGGTGCCTTGGGTGCACTTGTTAGGCACGTGGCACTTTGAGTACAACACAATTGAATGTTGGATGGTGTTGTTCTCAATGTTAGGGCCCACAAAATTACACTTCTTTGGCCCTCAAGTGGAGGATTTACCATTTTGGTTCATTAGTGTGGTTTCATAGGTTCCAACCCAAATCGATCTCAAATGCAATATTCCCTTCCCTTAAACATGAATGACATCATATGGTAACTATGTAGATCCATTTTTTGATCAAGCAAGGCATGATTTGTTGCTTGGACATCCCTAATAGAGATACAAAAAACTTATATGTTAGATGTAATAAAGGGAAACATCAACCTAATTATAGTTTGGATGATCTACTACATCTTTGGGATGCATGATTGTCGTGAGTGGCCAAGTAAATGGATTTAGTTTATCACCCGAGTGCACATAGGAGGTAGAGTAAGAAATGCATCAATAACTCTTATATGACTTTTCCATGTACACTTAGTTGACAGATAAGCTTTTTGTATCTCTATGATGGCCACACCAAAGAGAGAGATATATATAGTACTTAAAATGGGTTATTTATTATATTATGATGGGAACACCAGAGAGAGAGTGGTTATTTATTATATTATGATGGCCACATCGGAGAGAGAGAGGGGTTATTTATTATATTATGATGGCCCCGAGAGAGAGAGAGAGAGAGAGAGATTATTTTTGGTAATGGAAATTGTTGAGTATTTATTGTTTAGGATTATATGAATGGACATATCCATATATACTTTGTCTTTTCATTTTGGAATATTTAGCGTTCAATATTGCATATACCTTTACCTCACATGTAGATGCTCATGGGCTCGAGGCTAGGACATTTACTTGGACATTTGGTATTTAGGAAAGTCTGTGTCTACCTTTCGCCCAATTAAAGAACATTAATTAATTAAGATGCTCGAAGTATTAAACACATCTTAATTAATTAAGATGCCCAAGTATTAAATACATCTTAATTAATTAAGATGCCTAAAGTATTAAACACATCTTTTAGTTTTATAGTATGTTATTAACTACATGACCCTATTGAGGTGTTACTTGTCATTACAATTGTCCTTACCTTATTGGTAATGGAATAACATATCATTTTATGACTCCACTTACGCATTGATTGTTACTTTAATGTCTCTAACTTGTTTGGAAGTGGACCTTTATGACACATTCTCGTGATTCCTCAAAGACATCAATTGTCAGTTAATGTTCTTATCCTATCGTGGCAGGGCTATGTAAGAATCAACACATTATATAACATTATTAAAAATTACATTATCATTACTGTACTTAAATGCCTTGGAAACCATCGAGCTAAATATAATTCAACACAAACATTCATTCACACTTAATTTGTGAAAGGGACGACCTCTTAGTTTACTAATCACTAAAATCCTTTACTTGTTTATAGTGATCCCCTCACTAACATGTTCTTTATAGGTAAAGGTACACACTGACTTGGATGGACAACATCCCATTTCTTGATCACACATTAATTGTAACGATAGGAATGAAAAGACCCGATGACCAATAAGTAACAAGTATAATGTAACAATCTACAACATTGCCATATATGAGTTGCTTGTGTCAAGGGGGTAAATTTATCAACAATACTTGGACTTGTCACACAATCACAATTGAGCTAAATGATGACCCATACACATATGTATAGTAGATGCACTTACATACATATTGCATAACTTTGTGGAGGAATTTCACTAGACTTTTAAGGGTCATTATCACCTCATCTCANAAAAGAGAGCATAAGCTCACAAGGGAGATGCACGGAGCTCTCCAGTGAGTCACGAATGGAAGGCTGCGAGCTTGATGCTGAGGAGCATCTGAGAAACCTCGTCGAGGCCATAATCGAGAGAGAAATCTCTGAGTTACAGAGAACAAGACCCAAACAGAAGCGAAAACGGAGGAAGAACCCTTGAGAAGTGTGAGAATTCCCTGGTGATATCATGGCTTGGCACGGGGGTGGCCAGAGTGCTAAGAATGAATGCCTCTGGGCCTATGGTCGGGTGGAAGGACGAACACCCACAATTAGTTGGTTGGCAGCAACCTGTAATAGATAAGCGATTTCCTACCCTGTGTAATTTAGCCGTAACTGTGTATGAATTCGTTATACTGCGTATGCTTTTAGGAATGTGAATGAATGCTTAATGGATATACTGTATCCCTTCTATTTATGCGTGATTGTATAATTAGGCAAGTAAGGAATTATATGGTTCAGACATGACTTGTTCTCATAAACTCTTGAGTTTTGTAGTGTCTTAAGCTAGAGCCACGAACTGTGAGCTCATTGACATTAGGCGTAGTTGCATGTACGATGGTTTACTCACCTAGTCGTTCTAACTCCCTTGGAGGATGGAGTTTGTTAAGCTCATGAGAGGTAGTGCAGATATGCACAGGCTCTCTGCGATCAAATAGAACCCCAGAACCCCTTGATGAAGGAACGCAATAGTTGTGTTGAAGACTCTTCTAAGAGTCAAGTCTAGGAGAAAGAGCGCAAAGCTCTCAAGTCCTCCATAGTTGACGAAGCTCAGGAAGGATAGCGAGTTTCAAATACCAAAAGAGAGTACCCTTTTGTTTGCTAGATGAATGGACGATATCCTTTCGGAGGATTTGAGGTCTATCCCGACCGTTAGATTGGAGGAAGGAATGAAGGCGTTAATACCTTGACCCCTTCAGCCTTCGCAAGTAGCGATAGGAACCAGGACCGTAGATCCAAGGACTTGTCAGAGCTCTATTGACCGTCGATCTTAACCCTTGCATAGGCAGGAGAGTGGACTTGACGAATTCCTGAAAGTCCTGAAGTGTTCGGAACCGTCCATTGGCACAAGACATGTGGTTGTCGGTCGACGTTTCGGCACCCGGGAAACCAGAGGGCAAGACCCCTCGTCTTCGCAAGTCATGAAATCCTGGTATACAAAACCCTGATGCACTCTATGGATGAGTTGGTTTAGCGTGAATAAGTTTTGGTGTTTTGGCATCCGGGAAACTAGAGGGCAAGACCCTTCGTCTTCGCAAGTCGCAAAATCCCGGTATATGAAACCCCGACACGCGATTAAGACTGAGTGTCTTTCAACACCCTTAAGCTTAGGAGGGATAGAGACCGTCAGATCTAGATCAACGAGGGTCGTTGATATCATACACGAAATCCCATATCGAAATTTGAGGATTGGAGTGACAAGAGATTTGGAGTCGCTGCATTGTGAACTCCCGGTTTACAAAACTCCGAAAAGATCTGCACCGTTGGATCCTAATCATTGAGGATCGTTGGATCTCGTACGAGAACTCACATATCGGAGTTCGGGGATTGGAGTGACCAGTGGTTTGGGTCACTCCATTTCAAATTCCTGGTTACTGAAATCCCGATATGGCCAGGACTGTCAGATCAGGGGGATATTTTCAGCCGTCGATCTCATCGAAGGTAAGATTTCAGGTTTCGGGGTTTGAAGAGTTGAAAGACTTGACTCTCTTACATCGTTGAGTCACAAAATGCAAAAGGCGCCTCTTGGCTTGGCCTGTGGTCATAACCAACGATCACATGGAGGTGGATAAGGGAAGAGATAGCCTGCGCTAGGCCCCCATAGGAATTCGTGGATCTATCCCTTGAAGAAGAGTGAAAATTTTATTTTTGCCATGGTGGGTATGTAACATCTGGGTTTTTCTCCTCAACCAACGTCAGACTAACTGACTCACTCTCTATCAATGGGATCTCATCCAAATCTGCCACCGTGGTCACCTCCTCTGTCGATTTGTTGGTGCTTCTTGTCCTTCTTGCGAACTAGTTGGGTGCTCCGAACTTCGGTGGTGTCATTGTTCTAGCTTGGGTAAAACTTGATGTAAATCTGGGCTAGATTATTCACAACTTCTCACACAATCACACCTTGTTCTCTCCTTTACTCATGTTTTCTCAAAATCAAAATAAGTGTTTACCTTACCGTGCTCTTCCCATTTTATAAACTCTGTCATAAATGCACCTTACTTTCTTGGTCACCGGTTTTCTATTTCCGATCATTTTCCATCCCAACGCATTGTGTTCACTTTTTTTGTCACGTGGTGTCTTCAGGTTTTGTTATACCTCCTTCTAGCTTCTATTTCACGTTGTATCCTTTAATTGTATGTATACTGCATATCCATATAACTACTTGTTTTTGGATTTTTCTCGTTTTTCCACTTTTTTCTTCTCTTTTTCTCTTTTAATTCCTACTATATACAATATGTACAAGTCCAACTTTTGCACTGCAATTACTGAGGATTGGTAAGTAGATTGTCCCTATACAGTTTCAGTCGACTACCATTCACCAAACCTTGAATCTCCTTTCCTGCTAAATCATGTAGTTGTACAACACCTCCATTTGTGACAGACTTGATCTCAAAAGGTCTTAGCCAATGCATCCTAAACTTCACTGGGTGTTGCAAATATTTACTGTCATAGAGGAGAACCAGATCTCCTTCCTTAAAGTTCTTCTTCTTAATATTTCTGTCATGTCAAGCTTTTCCCTTTGCTTTTTGTACCTCTTGATGGAAACCGACTATAGTCACGTCTTCTTCCAATTTGATGAGTTGAACCAATTTCTTCTATACTGTGCCTCTTTCTATCATGTTTGTAATAGCTGCAATGTGCAGACTACGTATCAAATACTCCAAGGGAACCACTGCTTCCTGTCCATACACTAACCTTAAAGGTGTCTTCCTATTAGCATATTGCATGTAGTTCTATAAGCCCATAATACTACTGGTATCTTCAAGTCCCAATCATCCTTGTTTACATTACAAATCTTAGTCAAGGAATTCTCCAATATCTTATTAAATGCTTCCACTGTTCCATTAACCTGAGGATGGTAAGGAGTACTCTTTTGATGATGTATCTCAAATTCTGCAGTCATTGCTTGGATAGTACTATTGATAAAATGAGTCCCTTGGTCACTCATTAGAATTCTAGGGCATCCAAATCTTGTAACTACTTGTTCAAACAGGAAGTGCGTTGTAGTTTATGCGTTGCAAGCTTTCACTGCTTCTACTTCAACCCATCTGGTTAAATATTATGTCCCTGTAATGATATACCTTACTCTTGATCTTCTAGCTGGTGGATTAATTGGGCCTACAAAATATACTACCCACTTGTCAAACACTTTCAAAGTTACCTGAGGTCTCAGTGGCATCTCATCCCTCATGGATGGTTTTCCAACCCTTTGACAGACATCACAATTCTAGCCATACTCCTTTTCATCGTTATGCATTGTTGGCCACCATAAAACTGCGCACAATATCTTCTGCGCAATAGCCTTCCCTGCATAATGTCCTCCAACTATTCCTTCATGTGCTTCTGCCAAAATGATAGGTCATTCATGCTCCATAACACATCTCCTCAAAATGTTATTTGAACCTAGTTTATACAAATGACCTGCAATAAGTTGGCAGTTTGCAACTCTGACCACCAAATTCTTCTTCTTCCCAGTATTAAATTCTTTTGGGGCAAATCCTGTACTCAAAAACTCAATAATGTCAGCAAAATAGTCATCAACAATCTGTACTAAGAAGAGTTGTGCATTAGGAAAATTGTCTTTCGAAATACTTGGTTCCTCTCCATTATTTATCCTTGACAGATGATCTGGCCCTGCATTTAATCTTCTAGGTATTACAGTTACTTCAAAATAAAACTCCTGAAATAATAGCAACCATCTGCATATTATTCCCCCCAACACTAGCTTATTGACCAAATATCTGAGACCAGAGTGATATGTAAACATCTTAAAGTGTTGACGTAACAAATAATGTCTAAACTTCTGCAATGCATAAACCATAGACAAACCTTCTCTTTCTGTTGTATTGTAGTTCTACACTTATTCTGAAACCTTCTTGCTTGCAAATGCTATAGGGTGGTCTATATCACCTTCTCCTAGTTGTGTCAGTACTGCTCCAAGTGCTATTGAAGATGCATCCACATGCACATGAAACTCTTTGGACCAGTCTGGAAACACTAAAATTTGCGTAGTCACCATTTTCTCCTTCAAGATATCTAAACTTTGTTGGCACTCATCATTCCACTGAAATTTGATATCCTTCTTCAACAATTTCTCCATGGGCATGACAATTTGTGCATATACCCTTATAAACTTCTTGTAGTAACCTGTATCACCAAGTGTAGATTTTAACTGGCACACCGACTTAGGTGGTGGTAAGTTAACAATGACAACAATTTTCGTAGGATTAACCAACAGACCCTGTTTACACACCACATGCACTTTATTAATGTTCAATGAAATTTGACACTGTCTACACCATATGCATTTCTTAATGTTCAATGAAATCTGACATTGTCTACACTTGTCTAACATCAATCTTAACACTTCAACATGATCATTCAGTAAACTAAATAATGCCCAATCATCTAATTAAACTTCCAAAAACTTATGAATAAAATCCTTGAAGGTAGCTACTACTACTCTTGAAAAAATTGTAGGTACATTCTTCAATCCGAAATGCATCACTGTGTACTGATATGACCCCCATTTTGTAGTAAATGTAGTCTTGTGTCTATCCTTTGGTGTTATTCTGATCTGGTGATACCCTGAAAACCCATCAGTAAATGAATATGCTTCTTGACCTCCTACATTATCCAATACTTCATCTGTAAATGGAGTAGGGAAGGGATCATGCAAACATACATCATTTAGCTTCCTCAAGTTAACAAAGATCTTGATTCCCCCTTGCTTCTTCTCCTAGTCTACCATAGGGATAATCGACTCTGATTCTTCAACAGGTTCTATTATACCAGCCTCTAACATCTTGCCAATCTCTACTTTAACTTTTTGTTTGTAGACTAGATTTTGCCTATAAGGTCTTTGTTTGATTGGTCTGGCATCTGGTCTTAGAGGGATCTTCATCTCTCCAAGTTCCCCTGCTACTCCTTTCATCTTTGAATATTTTGTTGGAAATAAGTCACTATACTTGCGCAATCACTCTATTATGCTTTCCACTGTCTGGTTGTCCCAATAATCACCAATGCTCGCAATATTCAGACTCTCCTATGTTCCAATATTAACCTTCTTGATCTTCAGTGGTGCAACATATTCTCTTGACTCTAACTGTGGTCCTTCTACTTATCTTTATCCTTCTACTTATGTGATGTTGATATCACACGGGTTTTCTTTTGTTGGATCATCTTTTGTAACATGATAACAATGCAACAATTGTCTGACTGTATGTCTATTTTGATTCTGATATGCTATGAAAATCTCAAATTCTGGCTCTTCAAATATCCTATCTCTTACTACCTTCGGTGTTGTGTCCACCATTGGGTTCTCATGCTCAAATTGAAATATAATGAAGAAATTATGTTGTATTTCCTCCCAATTTTCAGTTCCTCTACGCAATTCCATCTTTGTGTACCAGTTCCTCAAGATTCCTTCTAGTGTATGAATAAAATGATGTGGCCATTCCTCTGGTGGGACCAATCTCCATTGAACCACGCACCTGTCTATATGTTCGTTGGGTTATCCAATCCCATCATACTTCTCCAAATATTTATTCTCCTGCTCTGCACCAAATCTAATGCGTAGTAATGATCCAAAATGGATTTAGGAAGGCCAAAATTTCAAAGTTCTTGGAATTAGACGAAACCAATGCCATTGCATAGGGATCGTCGTGCCAATTTAGGCAGTGTGTTTTTTTTCGAAAATGGACACCATATGGCGAAGTTATAGCGATCTGAACTTTTTCCCAAACATGCAAAAAAAAAGTCAAAGTCAACAGTCAATAACCCGTATTGCTGACGTGGCAGCACTAGTGCATGACAAGTGTCAGGCAGTTTTGGCATTTTCGGGTGCTGAAGTGGCATAAACGTGGATTGTACGGATGATAACGTGGCTCAGTGACAGTATGACATGTGGTAGGGCACGAATGACACGTGGCAGTGACATGGCAGGTTATGGGCAAGACGTGTGGCGTATGACACTAACTGGAAGGGTGACTATGTGCTAATTGGTTTGGTATGGTCCAATTTGGAGGCGACACATGGCCCAATCACAGGGCACCACGTGGCACCCCGGATGAGGCCAATGAGGGCCAATTCAAAAATTTGTTGCACTCTGTAGGATTCGACCACCCGACCTATTCCCATGCAATGACTAAAGTCCAACCGACGGACTGATCGGGTTGTGGTGTTTCTTGTTATACCATGTGGAAAATATTATATTTGAAGTTGATATGGCGGGATTTGGGGGGTTAAGTGCTCGGTCGACAGGGCTAGCCTGCTAACCAAGGCACTGGACCAGGAGTGAAGACCGGTGGCCGAAAGCTAGAGCCCGAGGCCACATGGCATTCCCATACGACCAGATGCAGAGTTCTAAAGGGGTATGAAATGACACCTGGGTTTAGCTCCTGGCCACATGGGCGCTCAGATAACCAAGTGCACAAGGACTAGGGGGCGCGCACACATGTTTTTTCCCAATGTGGGTTTTTTTACTGTAGAAATTGGATTTTTTTTTATTAATAGCCTGATTTTTATGGATTTAGGCCCAAAAAGTGAGGATCTGGAGCCAGATCTTGGGAGGAAGTTGGGATGGGATCCCCAACTCAAAATATATATAAACCAGCTATTTTTAACAATCCAAGGAGGTTCAGAACAACATAATTGAGGAAGGATTTATGAAGCTTAAGCCATTTTTATGCAGGGAAGCCATTGATGAAGTGAACTTTGGAGGCCATTTCTGGGAGCTATGCTCATCCTTTTTCGGTGTCATCAGTTGTATTGGATTCTTGAGGTCAAGAAGAAAATAGCCAGACCAGTTTGTAATCCATTTGATGTACTTCTGATGTATTTTTGAAGTATTGACGATTAATAAGAAAACCTCCCCCACTGAGACAAAGGCCTAGAGACGTAGGCAACTTTGTCGAACTCCGTTAACAATCTTGGCGTTATGGTTTGATGTTCTTAGTTCTTATTTTCTGTTTTGTATTCTTTATGATGGCTGCAATATTCTTTCATTAAATCTTATTCTTCTCTTTAATTCCTAAGTGGTAAATCAACTCATGCATAAACTTAACCATAGTCTTTAAATTATCATTTTCAGATCAAGTAACCTCTTGCATTGATACCAGTTCTTAATCTTCTCTTTATGTGCACCCCACCAATGTGCAGGTGTTGCTTTCAATGCTATATCTAACACTAATGATCTTTGATTTTCCATAGCATCTAGCTTAAAATTCCTTAAAAATTCTTCCAAATTATTCTGACCATGAAAAGTAGAAGGTTCTCTTACCTCTGAACCAATCCATCTCAATGCGCATGTCATTCTGGCACATATTTTGGTAGATAGATCATGCAAATACTGGTGTCAATTCTCGAGTCCTATGCCAGATACTGAAGCACACAGACTAATGCTTCTCGAGCTCATCATTCCATCTGCAGTGGGGTTAATATAATCTTTTGCGCACACTGTAGTTCTATAAAACGGATTTACCTCATCTGAAATGAAGTTTTATGTCACAGGTTCAATGTATCTTCCACCTTCTGAGGGATCTAAGGGTGCTATAACTTTGTACTCTCCCCACTCAAATATCATCTTCTTGGTATTCACATTGATAATAGCTTGATTATCAAACGCCCAATCCAGTCCCAACAGTGTTGGATAAGTTTGAGTGTTGTCTGCTATATCAATCACTTCAAAGTATACCATAGTGCACACACCATCTAGATCTATTGGTATCCCCTTCAATCTACCAATTAGCACCACTCTATGTTGATTTTCTAGCTTCAACTGAATAGATGAACATCCTAGTGTAGGTTCCCCCATAGCTTCCCATGTCTAACAGATTTGGCCTAACTAAGCTAGTGTGTGTTGTAAATTAACTCTAACATATTCATCTATTCATTCATTCATTCAACATAAAAAACATAATATCAACTTTCCACACATTGACACAATATTTTACCTTAGTTTACCCCCCTGGGCTATGTCCACAAAGATTTGGCATTCTATGCTTCTTTATTCATCTTTAGGTCTCTTTGTTGTGCGCATTACATCAGAAATATACAAGTATATGTGAGGTTGACCAGTGTCGCACCAAGCTCCACAACTTGCGACTTGACCCTTAGTTACAATTCATCTGACTCAGTATGAGCTCCATAGCTCTCAACCCAAAACTACTAACTACGACTCAAAACTCAAAAAGGTTCTCAAAGATACTCCCAAAACATGCTCAAAAGGTGATCTCCTCAGATCTTACAATGCGTATTATACTACCAAAATGGGTAAAAACCCTTTACATTGATTACCAAAACCCTAACCCTAGTGGATTAGGTTTGTCCACTTTACAACCTCCTGCGTGCGGTTGATCTTCAATCCAATTGTTTCTTACTTTGACTCTTCTTTTCCTCACACTGATTTTCCTTGATTCTTGGCGCACGCTGCTTCTTTGGTCCATTCCTTAGCCGCCTGCCTCGTTTGTTGTACTCTTCCATATTCCTCGAACTTTGCTCCCAAAATAGCGTGCTCCAACATGTAACAAACATAGTAACAAAGGATCGTATTCCTATAAGGAGATGTCATTTCAGAGGATGAATAAGAAGAAGGCATTCCTTGGATCTTTCAAGGCTTTGAAACATCCAACAAATTTGTTTTTCATGAAGTTTTATGTGTTACCGTTAAACCTATAGGTGATATAATTCTTTTGGTAAATCTTATGTTGTTGGTTCAATGAAATACTATATTGTATCCAAACATACATAAGTGATTATTTGAATGCTTGTTACAACTAGGATGTCATCTACAACTCCACGTTATGTTGTCTCTAACGTGTACATGGTTCTTCATATTGAGTTGGGATTTTGTGGTTTGAAGAAGTGCATTTGAATATGATGATGTCACGGGCATTGCATTTGTAGACATGTATGCCAAATGTGGGGATGTTAGTATTGGCCACCAATTGTTTAAAATATAGCATAAATGAGATGTTATGTCATGGAATGATATCGTTTCTTAAATAAGATATTGGGATATGTTGGGTCCCTATCAAGCCTTGATATTCTTCGACAAAATGTAATGCATGGGCATAAAACCCAACTATATCATCGTGGTTAGTGTTTTACCTACATGTGCATATTTATTGGCTTTGGAACAACTTAAGCAGATCCATGGTCATGCGATAAGAATTGGATTTGAACCTAATGAAGTTGGGTCATGGAATGTATTAATTGTTGGTTATTTACAAATTGGCCTTTGTCATGAAGCCTTAACATTCTTCAATGAAATGAAAGTTATCCTTGGCATAAAACCCATCTCAAACACTGTGGTTAGTGTTGTGTTTGCAAGTGCATAGTTATGGCTTTGGAACAAGGTAAGGATATCCATCGTTATGCAATAAGAACTGGATTTTAATGTAATGTTGTTGTGGCCATTGGTATTGTAGAAATGGAATGCAATCATTATTGGTTGTGGATAAGTGCATTTGAATATGATGTCGTCATGGGAATTGCATTTGTAGACATGCATTCCAAATGTGGGGATGTTAGCATTGGCCACAAATTATTTAAAACAATGCATAAATGAGATGTTGGGTCATGGAATGCAATCATTGCTTGAAAAAGATGTTGGGAGATGTTGGGTCTTCATGAAGCCTTGCCATTCTTCAACGAAATGCAATTCATGGACATAAAGCCAACCGAATCTTCATGGCTAGTATTCTACCTACATGTGCATATTTATTGGCTCTA
This sequence comes from Picea sitchensis, assembly GCA_010110895.2. Classification (NCBI taxonomy): domain Eukaryota; kingdom Viridiplantae; phylum Streptophyta; class Pinopsida; order Pinales; family Pinaceae; genus Picea; species Picea sitchensis. Next base: position 173,837 of record SNQJ01S0000978.1, read on the forward strand.
GAATAAGGTAAGTAGATCCATGGTAATGTAATAATAATTTGATTTGAATCCAACTATGTTAGGTCATGGAATGCAATCATTGTTGGTTATTAACTGGTTGGCCTCCCCCATGAAGCCTTGACATTCTTCAACAAAATGCAATCTATCATGGGCATAAAACCCAACTCATTCACTATGGTTAGTGTTATTCCTACATTTGTAGACTTATTGGCTCTAGAATAAACTCACTAATAAAATAAATTTGTTGATTGGAAAATGATCGCATAGTTCATTGGAAAAAAATATACTAATAATTGTGATTAGAAGTGATGCTTTATCTACGAGAAAGGAAATATTTGTTGTTAGAAATGTTTTATTTGGTAGAGATGGAAATTGATTGCTAAAGTTAAGTTTTTCTTTAAGGAGAGATACCCTTCATGACCACTTAATTTATTGGTTTAATCTGACAAACTTATTGGTGTTTAAAGGAGCTTTCCACACGCGTGCGCGTGCGTCCATGCACACACACACACACACACACACACACACAAAGAATTGTACAATGGGCATAATGGCTCCCATATATAATCCCATCCATTTATAGTGCCTTGCTTGTTGGATCTTACTTTGAGACTGCAAGTATTGTAGAGGCTAGTGATTAGTCCTCACCAAATAGATAATGCTTCCACATCTTCACTGCTTAAACAAGGCATAAAATTCCTTGTCATATGTTTTATAGTTAAGTACTGCTCCATGGAATAGGCATGAATGATAACAAATTGGTCTCCCTTCTTACATTAACAATGCTCCCATAACATATCCACTAGCATCAATTTCTACCTCAAATTACTTCTATAAGTTAAGTAATGCTAGGACTAAGGCTTGACTAATATTTTACTTCATTTCTTCAAAGGTTTTTGTTGATTCCTACCCCACTAGAAACTCTTACCACTAGCTAATATCAATAAGTGGTGTTGCCGCAATCGAAAATGATGCTAAGAATTTTCTTAAATATGGGATGCTCTAGAAAAACTCTTAAATTCTTTGACATTATTAGGAGTGGGCCACTTAAGGATGACTTTTATCCTTGCAAGATCAATGTTTATTTCACCTCCTCCAATCATATGTCCCAAGGACACCAAGGATTGCTTAACAAACTCAAACTTCTTTATGTTTGCTAGCATGTGATGTTTCCTTAATGTCTTGTATACATGCTTCAAATGTTCAACATGCTCCTCCCAAGTAAAATAAAGATCAAAATGTCATACAAGTAAACTATGAAAAATAATTGTTCCTTCATCTTGAAGGTGTTCTTCCAAGTGGCTTCTTCCTTGATCCAAACTTGATGATATCATGATTTCAAATCCAACTTTGTGAAGTACCTTGCATACTGCAACAAATATAACAAGTCATCAATTTGAGGTAAATGGTACAGATTCTTGGGAGTGATATGGTTTAGGGATCTATAGTCAATGAACATTCTCCAAGTCTATTCCTTCTTCAGTACTGAAATGATCGAGAACCGCGTTGTGAGGTACTTGGTCTTATCATTATTTACTCTAACAATCATATATTTGGTAAAGGAGAGTCTGGTAATCATTGTATCACGTGCTTCACTTCCCTCTTAGGTGGCATTTATTTTGGATCTTGGAATAGTTCTACATATCCCCGCGAAAGCTCTTCTTGTTGGTGCTTTTGTTTACACCTGTTGAATTGGTACCTTTCTAGTTCAATCTCAAGAAGCTTTTATGTGCACTCGCTAGTGAGATCTTAGACTTCCCCTTATTTCCATTGATGATAAAGCATTTACCATCCCTGGTTATGCATTATTGGTTTTCCCTCCTCGTGAAGATAACATCCCTCGTATAGATATAGGGGCTACCAAACACTACACCACAGACAACAAGAGGCAATACATTAACTTCTATTTCACTCAATAAAATTTGCATTAATAACAAATCTAAGCTTATACGGTTTGGTAACTTTTAACTCTACATCCTTATTCACCCAACCCATGGGGTATGGATGAGGGTGTGTAACACATTTCCACACCAATATTGTAATTCCCTAGCCTTGAATGGCTTTGAGAACCTACATCACATAATCACCTCAATGGTCATTGACCGACACAAATGGACATTATAGACATGGACATGGACACAAATGGACATTATAGAGTTGGTTTTTGGGCGCCTTTACACAATGGCAAGGTGCATCATGAACATGTTGGGATTCCTTATTGGGTGCACCATAGACCTTAGTAGCTCACATTAGATGGATGAATCAAGAGAAGCTTGGAAGGAAACTTGGTGAGGGCAGGAAAAGTGGGGATCATGGTAGATGACCCCATCTAATCTACAAGTATGATGCATGATAGACAAGATTAGCATAGAGAACTTGATTAGCTTTTATATACGTGTGTACTTGGGCTACATGCGAAACCAAGGATTTGGGTTCTCCACACTCGGGGGTTGTGACAGATGATAAAAGTGTCTTCGAGCACAAGCATCTACAGAGCGCAATTGCGGGATGCACTTGTTGGGTGCACATCCACCAAGCACTCATCCATTGGATGCACCCTTGATGGGCACACTTAGGTGCCTTGGGTTCACTTGTTAGGCAAATGGCACTTTGAGTACAACACAATTGAATGTTGGATGGTGTTGTTCTCAATGTTAGGGCCCCCAAAATTCCACTTCTTTGGCCCTCAAGTGGAGGATTTACCATTTTGGTTCATTAGTGTGGTTTCATAGGTTCCAACCCAAATCGATCTCGAATGCAATATTCCCTTCCCTTAAACATGAATGACATCATATGGTAACTATGTAGATCCATTTTTTGATCAAGCAAGGCATGATTTGTTGCTTGGACATCCCTAATAGAGATACAAAAAGCTTATATGTTAGATGTAATAAAGGGAAACATCAACCTAATTATAGTTTGGATGATCTACTACATCTTTGGGATGCATGATTGTCATGAGTGGCCAAGTAAATGGATTTAGTTTATCACCTGAGTGCACATAAGAGGTAGAGTAAGAAATGCATCAATAACTTATATGACTTTTCCATGTACACTTAGTTGCTTCATTTTAGAGATGAAGTTGTCCCACCAAAAGACAAAAATGATAAGAATACCCAACCCCTTTATCTTATGGTCGAGA